>JALIGU010000001.1:9050000-9207999 GCA_023053565.1 Aquilegia eximia | reverse complement strand
TTTAGAATTTTTTTAATATTGCTGATGGGTTCTGAATGGTGATTTATTTTATCAATCAAGGTGGGCATGTGTATAAAATAAAATTAAACGTCTATCCTTTTAAATGTTCGTGTTCTTAAACTTGTGTTTTTTTATGTGTGGAAGCTTGAGAGTGCTCTGAAGGCATCTGAGACAGCTCATGGGCAACTTCATGCCGAGCGTGCAAATTCTAGAGCATTACTTTTCAGTGATGAGGATTTTAAAGCTCTGCAGATTCAGGTAGAATTTCAAAGTATATTCGGTTGAATCAATTGACCGGATACCTGTTTAACTTGCATGTTGTGATTACACTAATAGTGGCTATTGCAAGCTAATTTTTCTTGAAACTGTATTTTAAATCATTGTACATTTTAGGTCAGAGAAATGAATCTGCTTCGTGAAAGCAATCTGCAACTTCGAGAGGAGAACAAGCACAATTTTGAGGAGTGCCAGGTTTGTTTTATGAGAATCGTAGCTGTTACATTTCAGGGGTAGTTTTCAGATGGCTTGCTACGTATACACTTACAAGGATGCTTGTGTGATAATTGTGAATAGAAATAATATGGTATATACCTGTTTGTTTCTTACACTAAAATTTTCCTTTTTCATAGAAATTACGAGAATTGGCCCGAGCAGAAAGGGTTGAAATGGAGTGTCTCAGGAAAATGATGAGTGAAAAAACTATTGAGGTGGATTCTTGCCGGAAAGAAATCGAGATGCAAAATATTGAGAGAGGGAACCTAGAAAACAGGATTGCTGAGGTAGATCTTATTTTATGCCTTTTATTTCAATCCTTCGGTAGTTCGGTGTGTCAATGATCTAATATGGAGTTATTTACTACATATTTGCTCATTCAATGGGCGGATCAACGCTTCTAATTATGAATTTCTTTGTGAAGCTGCTAGGGACAATTAAAAATATTGATTTGGAGGAGTATCATCGCCTCAAGGATGATTATCAGCAGATGCAGGTATATATGTAGCATTGTATTGTTTTCACGTATAGTAATATAAGCTTGATCTTACACTGAAACAACCACGTGTTCCAAATAGCAAGAGAGTTAAGTCAATTGATCCTATTGATTACTATGTGAATGCACGCGCTCCGTGCCTGACTTTAAGATAGGAGCAGGCAATTCTCCAATTGTGCAGTACATACATGTTTTTTACAAGACCGTAAAGAAAATAAATACGCATATTTCCATGTCTACAACTGATCACAAAATGCACACATTTGGAGAATTGTTCCCACTTAAATTTAAACAGATTCATAAAAATGTTTGGAAGGAAGAGGTACATGTACTGTTTGAAAGAAAGAGGTACATGTACTGTTTGGAAGAAAGAGGTACATATACTGCATAAGGATATGCCTTTGAAATATGCATGCGTCCAAACCCACTTAAATTTAAACAGATTCATAAAACTGTCTACGTGTCACAAACTTGTAATTTTGTGAGTCGAACGAACAAAAAAATCTGCACCCGACATGTTTCTGCCTCCAGTGAATAAGAATTCGCCACGCACCCTTATTACTGTTCATTCCTTCAGTTCCCATATAAAGTAGTAAAGATAAACGATTGACTGTTATTGGTACCTCCTTGTGAGTTTGCACTTTGTACACACTTGCATTTTATTAAGCCTGTCACTTCACATGGTCTGTATGCAGCCTATGTTGTCAGATTGAAATTAGTGGGCTTTAGTTTAGATTGATGCCATAATAATTTCTGTGGTTTATCAGATAAACTTTATCTCATACATTAATAAATGACTCAACAACATGATCTTTGGGCCGAAATTTTCGTTAGAGCATTCAAAATCAAATACGTAACAAGGCTAGCTTGTGGTCACATTTAAACCAAGATGCTAGTTCCCACCTCATCCTGGAAGATGAGGGGAAAAAACCTGTGAGTTTATGACCTTCAAAATGCTGACCATAAATAAGAGTGCTTGTTGCTAAATGGATGCAAGATCAAGTTCAAATACAAAATTGGATGGGTAGCACAAAACGTTTATTATTTTTACAGGACCTGTGACTAATATTTCTAATTAACAAGATTTTCTCCAATTCTTCAAACAATTATGTTACTTGAGAAAACTCCCAAACTGGTATGCTTGCAGGTGGAAAAAAACTGTCAAAGTTGTATGGTTTACCAATTAGTTAATTTCATCACATGGCACTTCTGGTGCAGTAATTCAGTTTGTAAGTTGTAACCATGCTAACATAATTAACATATGATTACCCATTAATGTTTTTCAATTTTTGATATCATGATTAATGTATAAGTAGTTAATTACCCTTCAGTGTATGATTACCCGTTAATGTGTGCTTAATGTATCATTACCCGTTATTGTACTTAATTGTTTAATTTTCTTCAATAAAAGGAAATTCTGCTGTCTTATATATAGGGTATTAGCTTTCTACATCAATAGATGATTATCTAGGGTATTAGGAAAGGATGACATTTCTATGTCTAATTAGAGTATGAATAAGAAATAGGAAATGAGAGATTTGAAGTAGTAGTTAGACAACTAAAAGCAGTTAGACACCTAGTTGAACTTGGAGTTGTATTGTCCCTGTCATACTGCCAAATCATTAAAATTTTGCTGTCTCATCCGCTGAGTCACAAGTTTAAGGTGGTGAGTCATAAAACTGTGGATTATAATTAAAGATTTATTGTACATGTCTAAACAAAACCCTAGCTTGTTTGATGATTTGTTGCAAATTTTCTTTTATTATAGCTTTGGTGGCAGAATCATTTACAGAAATTTTAGCAAAACCTTAAAATTGTATAGCAGTTTGATAACGTCTGCCAAGTTATATAGTAAAACACAAATTCCTTGACAGTAAAGAGTTGTAGTTCTTTTAATACAAGTGCAGATAATGGTGGACTCAAGGAAGCTCATAGATAATATTAGCTTATAGAAAATTTTTATTGCATGCAATCATCATATAATTGGTGATAGAGGATGTCATGTAGAACATTTGCTCTCTTACTAAGTAGGCTAGATATAGTACATGTGTTGCAAGCTGCACGAAGCAAGTGTGGTGCACTATAGTCTGGCAGAGTTAATGATATGAAATGATTTTAATAGATGGGGTGACATGTGATAGGATGAATATTGTTTGGTAGGAGGAGGTTTTGGACATATTTGGAGCTGTGTAGGCTCCTTTATGTCTTTTGTTGACTGCATTTGTATAACATCATTAATTTTATGGAGTTATTGTGGAACAGGGAAAGTTCAGAGTGATAGAAGCTGAGTTGGATGAAACTAGAAAGCTTGTTTCTGAGAAGCAGATTTCCGTCACGGGGTTGGAACAAGAGCTTGCGAAATCCCAAGTGGAATTGAATAAAAGGGAGGCTAGGATAAAGGAAATTGAGGTACTTAACTTGTATAGTCGTTTTCTTGATTCTCTTGATGGTGTTTTAAATTTTGGCATGTGTGTGCAGTTTAATGTCTTTTTACAATGGATTGTATGCAGGCTGCTCACAAGTCAGATATGGAAAAACAGCGGAAGGGGGCATTTCAAATTAAGGTTGATGAATCACCCATTTGTTCTCACAAGCTTAACATCCCATCACATTGATCCCCCTCGAATAAAAAATACTACTATTATAGCTATATTACATGCTAATGTGTTTTATAGTTATATATGTCTTACATTAACTATGATGATTATCATCATAACTTTTTGTAAGGAACATCAGCATTAATTAGATTAGCTAACAATATGTAACACAACCATCATAAGATATAGGATATTAATGGTCAAGGTTGCCTTTAGGAGAAGGTGTTATAATGAAACATATGCATGGCAAAGCAGTTTCATGAAATAATGAATACATGGGTTTTTCCGTGTGAGACTTAGTTAAGGCCCATGTTTTTCAGTTCAGGACGCAGTTAGCAAAAATTCTTCATTTTCAAGACAGTAACACTAGTACAGGCTGCCAAGTCCTGAAAATTTTTTTTTTTTCTTTTTTTTTTTCGAATTTTACCTCATTATGGAGACCATCAGTTGAGCCGTTGAGGCCTAACTGGGGGAGGGATATGGACCTATGGCACTCCATATTAGTTTGGCTTTCGCACTCCATATTATTTGCATAAATAATCTGCTCTTTTATAAACTTAGCACAATCAGATATATGTAAGTATGATCTCCATGGTGAAAATAACATATCCTAATGAATTTATGTAAATTATTATATATATGTTCAGAAACATATTTTTGTCTCCCAGTCTACATGTACTCATATCGCGCCTTGTGTTACAGAAGAAGCATGATGCCTTGGCAAAGGAAAAGGAGGTATTGAACAAAGAGAAACAAGCTCTTTCAAAACAGCTTGAAGACTCGAGACAAGGTATTTTTAGTCACTCCTGTAAATAGCTCATTTATTTTGTTCAAACATGTTTGGTCATTAATAGTGATTTTTCAGGGAAGAGGCCCTTAGGGGATGCAATTAGTGATCAGACCATAAAAGAAAAGGAAAAGGAGAAGGACACACGGATACAGGTTTCTTGAAACTATTAATCTAATTGTATCATGTTTTTTGTGTTTCCTAACCCCACCATTCCTTCTTTAACATTCTTAAACATCCATTTAGATGCTCGAGAGAACTCTTGAAAGGGAGAGAGATAACTCGCGGAAGGAGAGGGAAGAGTACCAGAAGCAGAAGGAAGAGTACCAGAAGCAGAAGGAAGAGTACCAGAAGCAGAAGGAAGAAAGATTAAAAGTTCAGAGGGCTGTGGAGAAGCTATATAAGAAAATGGAACAGGTTTGTGTTTGTTGAACTCTTAAAGCTATGCTCATATATTTTAGAGGCATTTTCAGGTTGCGTACAACTTTTCCCATTACGTCGTAGAACATAAAATCTTCTGGATAATGGTCTTAGTGTTGTACTTGTATCGCTCCTGACTATTAATATTTTCATGTATCCAAACTGTACCTTCTATAGGCTAAACTATTTTGCATCACCCAACTTCTCTACTTGAGAGTTCTTTAATATAGATCATTGTCTTTGCTACTATGTGATCTTTATTTTTTGTTTCAACATAGGAAAAAGAAAAGCTGCTCAGCGAACTGGAGAAGCATAAGCAGGCCAGAGAGAGTCTATCAGAGGTAGTATGTACTGTGTCATATAGAAGTTATATAGTTGTGAACGAACAAAAACCTGATCTCATGGATATAGTTTCAGCAAAGTCCAAGCATAAGTTAAATGTTTGTCATATTTCATATATGTCATGTTTTGTGTCTTGAAATAATAAAAAAAGGGAGGGGCAGGGATGAAGAGATGTGAAACCAGTTAATGGTTAATGATCTAATTGGTTTAGTGTTGATGCTCATATTGTTTTAAATTTACCGTTCATATGTTTGGAATGATCCCTCAAATCTTTATTCCCAACTTGTTGAATTTGTTATGCTCTTTGTGATCATTTTTAGTGATCCTACTATCTTTATATGATTTCTGAAATAGGGAAACATGTGTTTGTTTTGTATGTATGGTGTGTTTGTTATCTAATGTTAATATTTTGGTGTATTTGCATTTCCATTTTCTTGGTGGCTAATATTATCCTGATGGTGCTACAGGTGGATCAAAGTCCAGAAACTGCGTTAGATAACCAGACAGCTGCTTATTTACTAACTGTACAAAATTTGGAAGAGGCGATGGATCCCATTCTAACTGATGAGATTGGAGCACGTGTGCCTCCTTTAGAAACGTCAACAATGGATGCATCATCAACAGCGGGTTTGTTTTCTGACTCGTTTTTGGTGTCTTAATGGAGGATTGAGTTGAGGGTGTTAATGCAACTAAATGGCCGAGACTTCAAAAAAGTAGTGCTGCAATCTCTAGGAAATAGAAAATGAATAAACAAAACCAAAAAAATACCTTCGTTTCGAAAACTGGAAATTTAGGTTAAAGCTGAAAAAATATCTTTATTTACACTGAAACAACTGATCATTGTAATGCCCTAAAGTGGCTTTCCTCCATGTGATTACGTCAGAAGTTCAAGGCAGTGAGTCCAGTGACGTTATGACGACTACTTTGGAGACATGTTGGTTGAACTGTGCTTGTTAGTGGCTCAATGGCTAATATATATTGCTGTTACTTGTGTTGTGGCCTCTAGTCTCATGGAGAAAACACCCCAGATAAATAAAATCTCTCTTATGTATTTTTGAAATAATCCACTGGACCACTGCCAATAAATGGCTCATTTTTAGCCTTTAAAAATTCCTTGCATTTCAATTATGGTTGCCAGTTATGTGAAACTTTTGTATGAAGTGATGCTTGAAGGTTATGTTGTCAATAAATTGTACTAAATTTCTATGATCTTTTTCTGCAGCTCGGCAAGTTCCTGCTCAAGCTTTACCTATCACGGGAAGTGGAGTGGGTCCTTCACAAGATAAGACTACAGATGAAAGGGAGAAAAGATCTAATTTGCCTAAACCCCAGAATGAGAGTCGCAAAATTGCAAGGAGGTTAATTCGACCTCACCTTCGTCCTCAAGAGCCTTCAGGAGATACTGAGATGTCTGAGGCCCAAGGACTTTTAACTGCTGAGGGTAAGAAGGATCTTATGTTTCCCATCCCTCAATCATCTGCTCGGAAGCGATCAGCTTCTTTGCCAGAACCTGAAATACGGGAGGAATCACAAAGTCAACCTGATACTAATCCCATTGCTGTCCAACCTGTGTCTAAGAAGTCCAGGTCAGAGGCTCCTCAAGATGATGTTGTAAGCGAAGAGTCTGATCCTCCAAAGACTCTTGAGTCATCATCGAATTTAGACGAAGCATTTGATGCTGCTGGGGACCAACCACTTACTGCAAATGAGATGGCTGTTCCTGCTGAGAAGGATGAGGTTTGTGCTACTACTGAATTGGATGAAGAGTCCAATGAAGGAATCATAGATGTCGTGTCCAACAATGAAGCACAAAGCAATGAATTACTTGATGCTTCAGAGGAGTTGTTTGATAATGTACGAGACACAGAGGAGGGTTTTGGTGACGAGTTAGACGGGGAAGAACAGGATCCCCTGCAGAGTACAGTTGAAATTGAAAGTGATAGGGAAGAGGGAGAGGTAGGACCAGATGCTCTAGATGAACACGATGGTGGTGATTTGTCTTGTATGATGAGCAGCCTGGAAACAGGAGAATTTCAGCATGTTCCCGATGTTCCATTGTCTGCCGTTGATGAGGAACATGTTTCTACGGCGGATGAGGTAAATGAAACTATGACCTCTACAGTTGTGGATGAGAAGAACGACACGGTTGAAGGAGCAGAAGATACACCTGAAAATTCAGAGAAGTCCACTAATGATAATGACAAGGAAAATGTGGAGACTCAGAAAAGCCCAAAAGCTTCCTTTAGTGGTGTTGGTAGTAGTCCTTCACCAAGTTATCCTTCTGATCCTACAGTATCAGATCGGGGTAGCCACATCGCCCCTCCAGTGATGGAGGAAGAGGAAAGCCCAGCTGAGAGGCCGACAACCATAAACTTAAATGAGAGAGCAAGAGAAATGGCCCAGTTGAGAGTGCAAGGAGTGGTAAGAGCATCACCACCAGCAAACACTAGGAGCAGCAGGGCTGCTGGTGCAAGGTTGAATGTACGTGTATCTATATATTATTTTTTTTGGCTGTTGATGTTGATTAGTTTCGCTAATACTTTTTTGAATGAGCTCCTTTTGAGAACTAAAATAAGATGTGCAAATGTGGTATTTCAGGCACGAGGCGCACGTGGTGGTCGAGGCAGTCGAAGTTCACGTGGTGGTACTGGTGGTGGTTGTAACCGTGGGCAAAAATCAGAAGAGGGTCAAGGTTGAGCTTTAGTTAGCAATCGTGTTTATATTTTGTATTTTAAAATATTGTTTTAAATCATGATCGTTTTTCCATTCCATATTTGATTTTTCAGTACTATATCATAACTGCTTTCCTGAGTTTAGGGTCTGTTTGATTCGAGTCCGGGAAATATATTTTCTGGGAAATTTTAATTTCCCATGTTTGATTAAATGGAAAATAAGCGGTAAATATTGAAAACGAAATGATAAGTTAAATGTTGGGACAAATTGGAGCTCAATTTTGTCGAACTCTCACTACAAACATATTTAAAATTTTATAACTATCTTATAAAAATTTTATTTTCCAAATATTTGCACATGATAAATCTATTTCCTCGTAAACTCTTTTCCCGCCCGAATCAAACAAACCCTTACTGAACACATGGATTACAAGTAACAAAATGCCTTCATAAAATCAAAAAAATCAAAACAAGTAACAGAATGACTTCATAAAATAAACTCAACACCATTTCCACATTTATAGATAATTATTTATTATTGCATGACACAAGAATTGAAGCAATGTTGACATCTTCGTCGAGAATAGGAGGTGCATACCAAGGCTAGTTTTCCATTTTCAGCTATTGAGATGCACAATTTATCCCCCAAGCTGGTACAATTGGAGGTAAAAGGCCATCCTTCATAAGCTTCAATGGTAGATAATGGGAAATGTACCTAAGATGCCGATGGTAATTGCAGCTACACTATGCGGTTCACTCCAAAATCTTTTTCAACCCATTAAATATTTCTTCACCACCATAAGTGGCTTTGTACATTTGCCGTAAATTCTTGCATTAACTTTTGTCTTATTGTTCTCCATCCATTTTTGTCATTATATCTCAAATTTTTTTGCTATTCATCTACAGCCACAATGTCCATCACCGGGAACATTCTTATAATACTCAATATATTCACGAAGTATAAGACTGAACTCTTGCCATATTGTATCCCACTTTGTATTCTCATCTACTTAATCGTTAACAAGTAAAATTGGTAACTCCCTTTTTCGTGGTCTCCCCCTCTTTTTAATAGGCTCTAGTGCAAGAATAGACTCATTTGCACGTTCTTCAATAGTATTTTCAACTATTTCCTTGGTTGCCACCAATGCTAATTGATTTTTTTGTGGCCTGCCTCTCTTCCGAGTAACCTTTCCAGAGTTAAGCTCACTTGCTAATTTCTCTTCTTCGGTTTGTGCATATTCAAATGCCGAAGGATCTCTCTTCGTATCAGTTTTTTTTGTGGCCTACCTCTCACATCTTCTTTTTTCGCAAGGCTCTTGTACGAAAGTTGTCTCTTGATCTGCAATCTCTGCTAGTTTCTTCGACTTGAAACTCGGGCAATACATCCAATGACCCTTTCTCAAGTTCTATTGGAATAAAATCTAACTCTCCACCTAGTATGTATTGATGATAATGGGATGTAACCGTCGCCATTTTTGACCATTTGTACTAGTAGGTGTGCACATGGAAGACCACAAGTGTGCAACAACACACAACCACATCTTTCTTTTCTAGTAACTATATTGGTTCGTTTTAGCTCTTCGACAATGAGATCGATCACTTCTTTAGCAATGAACCCTCGAATCTGACTATATGGGTTTGCTTGGTGGGTGTGACCGACAATGTTACGACTCTTGTTAAAAGAAGCTTGAATCTTTGTAATTTGGTTTCACAAAAGATTTTCTATTACCTCCCAATTTCTTAACAAATTTCCCCGTGTGGAATCCAAATGTCTCTTTAATGATGCATGCATAGACTCGAGTCCGACTTTGTTCCACACACCAAGATTTCGTGTGGAACCTGACCTTTTATCTCATTGGTCGTACAGTGCCATGTCACCTTTTAATTAAAACAAAAGTAAATAAAAAGAAACCAAAAATCTAATTAAGAAAAAAATGGGTGAAAGTAAAAACTCCACTCTCTTCCACACCTGTTCATCTTCTCTCCAAACTAAAGTATTAAAACTCTCTTTTTCTATATATCAATAAACTAAAGGGTTATGAGGATTTATGTTTTGAGTTTTAATTGATTCAAATTGAAAACTTTCAATCTATAGAAAGATTTAATGTTTTCGGTTATGCCTTTGTATTAAAAAAAATTATTTCATACCAACTCTCTCAATTCGTCACACATTTGTGGCAAGTCAAAATTGATCTTTCAAATCAATTATA
This sequence comes from Aquilegia eximia, assembly GCA_023053565.1. Taxonomy (NCBI): domain Eukaryota; kingdom Viridiplantae; phylum Streptophyta; class Magnoliopsida; order Ranunculales; family Ranunculaceae; genus Aquilegia; species Aquilegia eximia. The sequence continues at coordinate 9,197,983 of JALIGU010000001.1, read as the reverse complement.
ATCAGTTAAACATCTGAAAATAATAGAGATTAATTTTGTCGCAGATAAATTTTTCATTCAAGCAGATAGAGAGAAGAAAGAGTTGAATAAAGGTCATGTGATAAAAGAGACGAGAGAAGATAGAAAGATGTGGAAGATAATATATTACTTTTACCAAAAAACTTATTGTATTAAAAAAATCTTTTTTTAATTTATTTATTTTTTAATAAGAGGTGACATGACACCGTATAATTTCGGTCCAATGAGACAGAAGGTTAGGTTCCACACGAATCTTGGTGTGTGGAACAAAGTCGGACTCGCATAGACTCAACTCTATTCGTCGTCAGAGACTAAACCCTAACTTTTATTTGGCAATGTTTCCTTATTTGCTAACTTTTATTTGGTAAGTAAAACTTTTATTGTGCTACTGATGTTATGAAGTTTGCTTTCGTAGCTTCACGTACGCAAACCAAGGATCTCCAGGACCACATTCTTCGAGGTTGTGACACTTCACCTATGGGTAATGTTTTCGATACTGCCATTGCTAGTTTACATCTTTCTATACCTGATTTTGATCTCAGTAATCTTGCTCCAACTGCTACCGTCCCCTTCAGACCCCAACATGTCTTGGCGGAAGCATACTACAACAAGATTAGTTCTGGTCTTGAGAGGGAGTTTGAGTTGTCAGCTAGACAAAAGCCGTGATTGGATGTGTGTAGTCAGAACATGCCAAAGATTTTCTCCTTGCTATCCCGATGGAAGGGCTTGGACAACGCATGACGCCTGTAGAATATCGTGTCATTCTTCGTTATCGATTGATGATCCCTCTATATTCAGATGGTGAGCTTTGTCCAATGTGCAAGAAGAGTAGACTTGATGATTTCGGGAACCATGCGGCCCATTGTAAGCATTACCCCGGCTTCAAGTACAGGCATGACCACGTTAGAGATATCTTGTGTGATGTGTTCTGGCGGGCTGGCGTACAGGTTAAGAAGGAGGCTCCTGTTAACTTTCTTACTGATCCTAAGGAAGGAAGATCGACATTACGTCCTGCTGATATTCTGGTCTACAACTGGTCTGAAGGTAAACATGCGTGTGTTGATGTTACAGGGGCGTCTTCGATGGTTGGGCTGAGTGCTGGGATTTTTGAGGTGGGGCTAACAGCTAGCAATGCAGCAGCGGCAAAAGTGGAGAAACATGACGGAGCTTGTAGGGCTAACCAACATAGTTTCATCCCCTTTGCATTTGACACATTTGGATTGCTAGGCTCAGAAGCAGTTGAGCTCCTCAGGAGAGTGCAGAAGATAATGGATAGCAACGTGATGACTGCAGGTTCGAACGAATATGTATTTAGGAGAATCGGGTTTGCTATCCAGAAAGGACTTGCCGCGCAGTTTGTCCTCTACTTTTGTGTAATTCGTTGAGCTTATCAATAAAATTTGAATTTTTTATTATAAAAAAAAAAAATAAAAAAAAATAATATGGTGTGCCAAATAAAAAATAATAATTAGTAAAAATATACGTGATGTATGAGAGATTAGTATGGTGTGACTAAGATCTCTAAAAAAAAAAACAAAAAATAAGATGTGGTGTGCTAAATAAAATAACAGAAATAAATTAATAAAAATATAATTATCCAAAAATATTGTGCATAAGATATTTATGGTGTGACTAAGATCTTCCTTAATAAATTAAAGAGTTTGAATTAATTAGAAACGAAAAAAAATCACTTTATTCTTAAGTCCATTTATATCTCAGCTTCTCAAAGGGAAGTGTTAAAATAATTAATTAATTAAAAAATAATTACAATTGAAAACAACTACTTAACATTTAATTGAACTACATTGACACTACATTAGACTGACTAATCATGGTCATAGATGATAGATGGTCCTCTAATTCCCTTTACAATTTTACATTCCAGTTTGTACAATAATTCCGAAACTTTCCGTCTTTTTTTAAACGAAAACGAGTTAGAATCCGGAAAGAAAAGCCGACTGACTCTGTGTCTCTGTCTTTTGCTCTTGCCAGTCTGCCATCCACATTCCATAATACCTTTCCATGTGTCTTTTTCTCTCTCTCTCTCTCTCTCTCTCTCTTTTATATTCCGATTCCCTTCTTCCAAGCTACCTTTTCTTCTAAACAATAGGAAAGTAATAAAATACTACTTTTCTGACCAAAACTTTGATTAGAGTACTTGTAATCTAAATCGTTTTGCTTTCTTAATAAAATTCCACCTGCACTAACATAAACATTCTTCTTCTTCAAGTTTCTCTAGCTTAAGAGTTCTTCTTCCTTCCATAACAATACAATTAGTTTCTTTCTTTCTGCTGTTCAAGAATAGGAATAATGGTTAAAGAGAAGGAGAAAGATCAGAAAGAGAAAGATAACAAGTTATTTGTTGGAGTAGTATGGAATTGTGCAACTGAGATTAAAATCTTATTAACAGCATTACTCTTTCTTTCTTCTTTAGTTATTATTCTTCAATTCCTTCCTTCTCGTTTTTCTCTTTCTTCTTCTGATTTACAACTCTGTCTTTCTAAACTCTCTACCTCTACTTCAGAGGTCCCACAAGTACCAGTACTCTCATCATCATCCTCACCATTAATTCAAAAAGATCAAATCATTCAACAAGGAATCATTAAGCGTGCTTTCAACTCATATGGTTCTGCTGCTTATTCTTTTATTCAAATGGGTTCTTATAGAGGTGGTCTTAATACTTTTGCTATAATTGGTTTAGCTTCAAAACCCCTTATTGTTTATGGTAAACTTTCTTATCAATGTCAATGGATTTCAGATGATGATAGGAATAACAATAATAATATTACTAATAATATTACTACCTTTGGTTCCAAGATTCTTCCTGATTGGGGTTATGGTCGTGTTTATACTGTTGTTGTTATCAACTGCACTTTCCCAATTCCTGTAGGGATTAATGGGTCTGGTGGTCGATTAATTTTACATGCTTCAGATGGTGGTAGTGGCGATACGGATGTTGTTGTTTCGACGGAGAAGATTGAGGCATTAGTAGAAGCTCCTGGGAGTTTAAATGCTTCAGTTTTTAGTTCACCACCTGTTTATGATTATTTCTATTGTGGGTCTCCTTTGTATGGTGATTTAAGTCCACAGAGAGTGAGGGAATGGATAGCTTATCATGTGAAGCTATTTGGCGAAAAATCGCATTTTGTTATATATGATGCTGGAGGGATTCATTCAGGTGTTTTAGAGGTTCTTAAGCCTTGGATTGAAAAAGGGTATGTGACGTTACAAGATGTAAGAGAGCAGGAAAGATTTGATGGGTATTATCATAATCAGTTTCTTGTAGTGAATGATTGTTTGCATCGATATCGATTCATGGCTAAGTGGATGTTTTTCTTTGATGTTGATGAATACATTTATGTTCAGCCTGAGAGCACTATTCAATCAATTGTGAATGAGTATTCGGGTTATACCCAGTTTACGATCGAACAAATGCCCATGTCGAATAAGCTCTGTCTTGCTTCTGATGCTGGGAATACTGAGAGGTACATTCTTATTTGGACTTCTTTTAGCTATGCTTTCCTTGTTTTAATTGACAGTTTCATGTGACTATCTTTTTAGTGATGGTGAGTTGGTTTGACAAATTGACTAGAAATTTGCTAGGCAATTTTGTTTAGTATTCAAACACACCATTTCTGTTCATATTTTGAATTGGTCATTCTAGTTAAATGGATGCTCAGTTTTGAAATTTATTACTTCCACCATTAGATGAATTAAAAAAATTGGACAAGTACTTCTTAGTATACTTATTCAACTTCAAACCTTCTAAAAGGGCTGAAGCTGACAGATTGGTAATGACTTGTACTTGTATCCAATTGTATGAGCATCTAATTCTTCGATGATTAAATTTATTGTGTTTTTTTAGTTTTTTCTTCATTTCTCAACCTTAGATCATAAGGACACTGTCAAGTATGTACTTTGCATTTTCAAACTGGTGAAGCAAGCAGAGATTGTTTATGACTTGTACTTATGTATAAGTGTATGAGCATTTTTTTTCTTAACGATTGCTATTTATTGTGGATTAATGTTCTTTCTTGATATGTTCAGTAAAGATTATGAATATCACATTAAAAAATGGACTTGTATAGGAGCTTTAGCTAATAGGTGAAATGTTTTTACGCCACATAAATAGCTGATATTGCTTAAGTTATGAAGTGGTTCAATTATTTCAACTGTATGCGTTTGTTCTACTTGTTTTCTTCTGGATTTTGATGAATATGAACTAGTTGTAAAGAAAGGCTTTTTTAATGATTTAGGTACACAACTTATTTCTATGTTGCTTCCTAGAGTTATTATTCCTCTAGAAATGGTCTTCAAAGGTTTTGTCTTCCATTACCACCTGCTCTGCTAGCCTACCTTCCTTGTGTTCAAAGCAGGTGTGCCTCTATTATATAGTTTGATTCCATGGCTGCACCTGTTTTCCTGGTAACTCATGCCGACAACAGAATTGTCTCTTAGCTGATTTATATTATGTAGAAAAGAGTTTCAAACTGTAGCCGAAAACAGCAACGGCCTTTAGAGACTCCTGGTGTCTGTTTGATGGTCAGTTTAATTGACTAGCTAGCTAGTAACAGATTTGTCCCTACACTTGTCCTGTTTGAGTGTTTGTTAGAAGTGATGTAGATGGCTCTAACATATTATGGGGTAGTTGATTTACATAATGTATATAGTTTTTGGCTGCTATAGAATGTAACATATACTCTGATGACAAATACATGAAATTTCATTTTAGCTATTTAATGTTTGCCCATGTCTAAACTGAAGATGGCACATGGATTGATTCTGGTGGTTGACAAATCAGATCACCTCACCAAAATAAATATAATTTGTTGGTCTTTTTCATTTGTTAGTGCACCTTGTGTTCCACATATATAAAAGTCTTGGAGGTTGATGAATGATGGACTAACTAAATTAGCTATAGGTACCAATCATAATATAAAATTTCTGCCGACCATTAGAATGAAAATAATAAAATTGTACTATGCCTAATTTTGAAGGTATCACATTTTTGTGAGTCATATATTAAGTATTAACTTGTCTTTTGTTTCTGTTATAATTGCAGGGAATGGGGTTTTGAAAAGCTAGTTTACCGAAATGTACAACGAGGAATTAGAAGGGACCGAAAATACGCAATACAACCCCGAAATACTTTTGCAACAGGAGTGCACATGTCACAGAACGTAGCCGGAAGAACTCTGCACAGGATAGATGGACGGATCAAATATTTCCATTATCATGGTACCATTTCTGAAAGGCATGAGCTATGTCGTCAGCTTGTCAATGAAAGCCAAATATACATTGAGAAAAAACCGTATATCCTTGATACAACTTTGCGAGATGCAGCAGCAGCAGTGAAGAGTTTCGAAATAAAAAGCATAGGATCCCAATTACAAAGAACACGGCAGTGACAACTTTTGTTTTTCGGAGGCAGATTCATTTCTTCCACTATCCCCAAATTATTTTTACCCTACAGATAATTTTGTTGAGTTGTTTTTTTTATTACATCGTACATAGATGTACAATTATAAATACTTGTTCGAGGTAAAGAGATGTAAAAAAGTTGGGTTATAGAAATGGAAAGTTGGCGGAATCAATTAATCTAATAGTTGGTATGATTTTCCTGGCTATTATTTGTATTGATTTATCATTGTTCTTCTGTCGTGTATGTAACATGGATTGCACTTTGTCACTAGCACTAATCAGAATGGGCATACATGTTTACAGTGTATCTTGCCCAATATCAGATATTTGAGAGGGAGAATATAATTGAAGATATTTATGCCTTCAATCATAGTGGCATTTGATTAAGTCAGTTCTTAATCATATTATTATGATATTATCATTATCATGACAGTTGGTTATGTGGTGAATGATTCTTTCTGTGATGTATTTTTATGCATGCAGATGTAGTCATGTAGGACCTGTTCTTCTATTGTCAATGTTGCTATATGGTGGTGGGCAGCACATACATGTTTGGAACAGTTGGAATTGAGATGGTAGGGTCGTTTTACTTAGGTTGTGGCCATGCTATTGCTTCTTCAACTGTGTGGTGTGTGTCAAGTTGTTTGGTTTTGGAAAACAGCAATTAGAGCACCGACAGAGCTGATGATTGAAGCCATGATAAGATTATTCTCCCAATTGGAGGTGGCTTGTTTATACTCAATATTTTTAATATAGTGTTAGTATTATTAAACTTGTTGAGTGAGAGATTAGTTTAGGTTTATTAATCTATAATATATATGTTGCATGTGGAGTGTTTTGTGGCTCAATGAGTATTATTCTTCCTACAGTACGTATATTCTTCTTGGGTTTACAATATACACTAATGTAACTAATGTATGTATGTAAGTTTTGAATCTTTCCATTCTCTTGTTTGTCGACAAAGACAATTAAAATAATTTGCAAAATGACCAACATATACATACCAAATATGTCAACACGCGCAGTGAAGGGTTCCTTCTGAAGTTCAAGTATTTTCCAACGCTTATTGTTCAAGTATGCAAAAGTAGAGATGATAGTGAAACAAGTTGGTTCATGACATCCTCGGCATCTCTTATCCTTCATTGAGCACCTGAAATGGAAATCTGTCACAAAATCCCACCGGACCCAAGACCGTTTGGTCTCACTGGCTGCCTCAGATTCTCAAAAACCACATCCTTCCCTTCGTACCCCTCTCTGAAATCCTGCTCTGGATCAGGTGCACAGTACCTTCCATGGTTAATGTACTGAAACTTGCATTGCTTACTAAGGACAAAGGCCTCAGAGCAATACCACGTTATATATTGTGGTGTGAACTGATAAAGGCCTCAGTGTCCGTTCCTTCCTTTATCAAGTAATTCATGTTATGCACAACATTCCATTGGCCAAGTCATTCACAAAATATTAAACATCCCACACATTAATAAACACCACAGTTCTGAAGTTTTTGCTTTTTTCATAATTTATACACCTAAAACCTGACATATATCCATACTATATCTGTATGCACAATAATTCATACAAATAAATCAACTCTTATTCAGCTTCCAATGGCAATCATTCTTCATCACTGGACTCATTAGTTCCTAGGCCTGTTGAATCTCAGTCATCTTCCTTCAACATGGCATCTTCATCACTGCACTCATCAGTTCCTTCTGCATCTGATTCAACGACATTGAACAAGTCAGCGGTATCCTGCATTTAACAACTTGTTAGAGATGACTGATGAGCACACTTTAATTATCAACCAAAAATTGGAAAAAACAGTTGATAGTAACCATGCAAGGGGTAAATAATTATTTAATTACATGAGGGCTACCCCCATGGGGGAGTTTTATAGGGTTCAAAACTTCAAATCTTAGATTGATTTTTTATAAACCTTTAATGCCTTCTCAAAATGGATTTTTAATTCCAATAAATAAGAATTTCATCATCGTAAAAGAAAGCAAATATATCGCTAGATAACCAAATTATGCCTATATAGAAAAGGGGTTCAAAAAGCAAGTGCTATAATGAACAATTTTAAACCTCGCAGTTCATGTGAGTGAGTGAATCCCAAATGAATTATGGGCGTAATGAAGAATTTTATAATTTCTATTCAATTTGTTTCATGAATTGATCATCCCCATTTGCCATTTTTATGGGAAGAACTAACTCGATCATGATTCAGAAAGATCCACTTACACTTAACAAGTCAATAAATTCACTCTTGCTCTGCTAAGTGTTGTTGTGTGCATGAAGTGAATTAATTAACTAACCTTACTAAGAGCCTTTTCATTGTCAATGAGAGGAGTGGCTTTCCAATAACTGAGCCACGCCATATCATGAACCGTTGTTCTGAAAGTCCTCTCACGCCCCTCACTGTCAATAGCATCAAAATTCAAAAGTGAGAAGATACAAATAGCCCGTGACATTTCTTTGAATAGCTTTCACCATTTTCACAAATTTCACGTCATTTTTCTGCAAAACATAGAATTTGCAATCATTTAATAAAAAATATATAACTCAAGCAGTAATTGAGCATAATGTAATCATGTATTTTCTTTCATAATACAAAACCATGCACGAAAAAAAAAAACTTACCTTTTTAAAATTGTGAACGGCTATGGCAAACAATGCCATAGTCACAATTTCAGGAGAGAGATATCTCTTTCAACTTTTACGACAGAATAGATAGGACAAATCCAAAGCTTAATTAGACCTTTTGTCCCATTTGATTTGAATAGATGGAGATTCAGGTTCGTTCCTTTTCAAAATCTACTTGATAGGAAAGAAATTGCTTCTGATGTTAATGTTAGAAGCCTTTTATATCTTCTTCCATCTTCACATAAGATTTAGGAGTAATGATAGGAGCTAGAGTAGGTATAGAAATTCAGAAAACCTGCTCCCATTTGCTGATTGTTGAGTTTTGTTTCTTCCCAGTCGATGTTCAAGTCATTTAAGCTCAGAACAGGTGGTTGCTCGCTCCCCGATGGTGATGGTGCTATCGCGTAGCTCACCAGTCACCACGGAGGAAAGATACAGCAAATTAAATTTAGACACAGCATCCCTTTCTTCAGACAAAATCTCGGAAAGATGTAGTTCAGCTGGTTGCCTTCTGTTTCAACCCTTAATCTCCGTCTCTCTGGTTGTCCCCTCCCACACCATTTTTATCATACACTTTAAGAGTAAGTTTTAACTTTATACAAATGTATAATCTCCACATACAATTTTATGACAATTTCCACCAACTTAAAATAGATATTCTGTAAGCACAAGAACGCAAAACATCATCATATTCATGTCAATTAAATTCTTCAACCTACGGTTTCCTTGCCGTAATATCGATTCCATTTCCATACATTGTTTGTTTGCTCTTGATATTTTCATCGACCACACCCTTCATCTTCAACGACATTCTCCATGTAATCTACTGAGAACTCACTTCCTCTTTCTTTCAACTCCAAATATCTCTTTAAGCAACCCCAAATCAAATTTTCCCATCCATCCAGCAGCTCTGTAATCTTATCATCTTATGATCCCTCTTCACATCTACCCTTTTTTTTCCATCAAACTAGCATTAATCAGAATAACTAATTCATTCAGGAACCGTACTCGATCTTAACTTATCAAATAAATAAAGCACCGAATTATTTGTTGAAAATTAAACTTAATTTATGACTTATCCTGATGTTACTATGTTAGTATGAAGGAGTATGTGATCAATCTATTAGAAGTATCTAGGTGTGTCTTTTCAGTTCATGTACTGGATGTTTCCATGAGTTAATGAAGTCTGTTCGTCTTCCTAGAGTCAGTTATGTATCTAGAGTCATCCAAGGTATCTATATATACCTTGGGAAGTAATTTGTTTGATGTAGTTCAGAAGAAAACCTTAATAAAGAGTGTTATTTCAGGTCCTACAGTTCTGGAATTATTTTGCTTTCTTCCTCCCATACTCTTTAAGCTAACAAAGTGGTACCAGAGCCATGAATAACTCAATGATGCCGTTTCAATTTCCCCGTCTTACAAAGGAGAACTATGAGAATTGGTCTCTCCAAATGAAAGCTTTGCTTGGGTCTCAAGATGTGTTAGAGATTGTAGAGAAAGGGTTTGTGGAACCAGAAAATGAGTCCACATTGAACCAAACTCAGAAAGATGCTTTAAAAGATTCACGAAAGAGAGACAAGAAAGCTCTCTTCTTCATCTATCAAGGTTTAGATGAAGGTGCCTTTGAGAAAGTTGCTTGTGCCACCAGTTCGAAACAAGCGTGGGATATTCTCCAGGTACAAAGGTGTTGAGAAGGTAAAAAAGGTTCGCCTTCAAACGCTTCGAGGTGAATTTGAGTCCTTACACATGAAAGAATCAGAATTAGTTTCTGATTATTTTTCTCGAGTTTTAGCCGTTGTGAATCAGCTAAAACGGAATGGAGATACTATAGATGATCTCCGTGTTATGGAAAAAATTCTTCGATCATTGCATTCAAAGTATGATTATATTGTTGTTGCCATTGAGGAGTCCAAAGATTTGGATGCCATGACTATCGATCAACTCATGGGATCCTTACAAGCTCATGAAGAACGGTTTAAGAAGAAGAAAGAACCAGTTGAGCATGTTCTACAAACAAAGCTTGCTTTCAAAGACGGCAAAGAAGAGTTCAAAGGTCAAAGAGGAAGAGGACGTGGTCGCAGCCAAGGACGTGGTGGTGGCAAGACATATAACAATGACCGGGATCGAAGTTCATATTCTTCTAGAGGACATGGAAGAGGCAACTATTACAAGCAAAATAATAGGCCCAGGCATGATAAGTCCAAGGTGAAATGTTACAATTGTCACCAAACCGGTCATTATGCATATGAATGTTCAACTAGTAATGTGGAGGAGAAAGCCCATTATGTTGATAAAGATGATCAAGAAGAGCACACTTTGTTGCTTGCCTACAAAAGAGAAGCAAGTAATAAGCCACAAAGTGCTGAACACCAACTGTGGTATCTTGATACAGGCGCAAGCAACCATATGACTGGGAACAAAAACATGTTCACAGACCTTGATGAATCGGTGAATGGCAATGTCACATTTGGAGACGATTCTCAAACTCAAGTGCAAGGAAAAGGTAAAATCTTAATTCGTTTGAAGAATGGACAGCAGCAATTTATTTCTAATGTTTATTATGTGCCTACTATGAAAACCAACATTTTGAGTATGGGCCAACTCTTAGAGAAAGGCTATGATATTCGCTTGAAAAATTGTAGTCTTTCAATAAGAGATCGGGAAAATAATTTAATTGCCAAAGTACCAATGACAAGAAACCGAATGTTCGTGCTAAACATTCAGAATGATGTTGCAAAATGCTTAAAAGTTTGCTTTAAAGATTCCTCTTGGCTTTGGCATTTACGATATGGACATCTTAATTTCGGTGGCCTCAAGTTGTTGTCTAAGAACAACATGGTGAAAGGATTGCCCCACATTGATCAGCCGGACCAGTTATGTGAAGGATGTTTACTTGGAAAACATTCTCGCGAAAGTTTTCCAAAGGAAGCAAGTACGAGATCGACGAAACCTCTAGAACTTGTTCATACTGATGTATGTGGCCCTATTTCTCCGAGTTCTTTTGGTGAAAACCGTTATTTTCTGCTCTTCATTGATGATTATAGTCGAAAGACTTGGGTTTTCTTAAAAGAAAAATCTGAAGTTTTTGGTGCTTTCAAGAAATTCAAAGCTTTTGTCGAAAAAGAAAGTGGTTGCGATATCAAAGCCATGAGATCTGATCGTGGAGGTGAATTCACATCCAAAGAGTTCACAAAATATTGTGAAGATGCAGGGATCCGTCGCCCTCTCACAGTTCCATACACACCTCAGCAAAATGGTGTGGTGGAAAGGAAGAACCGGTCTATTCTTAATATGACGAGGAGTATGTTGAAAAGCAAGAGAATGCCCAAGGAATTTTGGGCCGAGGCAGTTGATTGTGCTGTTTATTTATCTAACCGGTCTCCAACTCGAAGTTTGAGGAACCAAACCCCACAAGAAGCTTGGAGCGGAAGAAATCCTGGGATATCACACTTGAGGGTGTTTGGGAGCATTGCATATGCCCATGTACCAGATCAAAAGCGATCAAAGCTTGATGATAAAAGTGAAAAGTGTATTTTCATTGGCTATGACTCAAGTTCTAAAGGTTATAAGCTTCATAATCCCAGCAATGGAAAGACTATCATCAGCCGGGACGTGGAGTTCGATGAAGAAGGCATATGGGACTGGGATGTCCAAGACGAACAATATGATCTATTTCCCTTCTTTGAGGAAGGAAATCAGCAGCTTGATGTTCACCAAGAGCCCACCACTCCACCAATAACACCAGTCCACCAATCCCCTCAAGGAGTATTATCACAATCACCTTCGTCAGGAGAAAGTTCGAGCGAACGAACCCCACGCTTCAGAAGTTTGCAAGAACTTTATGAGGTAACTGAAAATCAGAATGACCTCACTTTGTTTTGTCTTCTTGCTGATTGTGAACCCATAGGATTTGCGGAAGCGGTTCAAAGTAAGAGGTGGAAAGACGCCATGGATGAAGAAATTCATGCCATAGAAAAGAATGGCACGTGGGAGCTCACTACTCTACCACAAGGCCATAAAGCAATTGGCGTAAAATGGGTTTACAAGGCTAAAAAGAATGCTAAAGGCGAAGTTGAAAAATACAAAGCAAGGTTGGTCGCCAAAGGATATAATCAACGTCATGGCATTGATTACGAGGAGGTATTCGCTCCCGTTGCTCGCTTGGAAACGATCAGGTTAATCCTTTCATTGGCTGCTCAAAATCGGTGGAAGATCTATCAAATGGATGTTAAGTCCGCTTTTCTAAATGGCCACCTCGAAGAAGAAGTCTATGTTCACCAACCCCTCGGATATGTGGTGAAAGGGCAGAAAAATAAAGTCTTGAAGTTGAAAAAGGCTTTATATGGGCTGAAACAAGCTCCAAGGGCTTGGAATTGTCGAATTGACAAATATTTTCAAGAGAACAACTTTATTAAATGCCCATACGAACATGCCCTTTACATCAAGTTAAATTCACATGGAGATATGTTGTTGGTCTGTTTGTATGTAGATGATTTGATCTTCACAGGTAACAATCCAAAGATGTTTGATGAATTCAAGAGAACAATGACCAAGGAGTTTGAAATGACGGACATCGGGCTCATGTCCTACTATCTTGGAATCGAAGTGCAGCAGTTGCAAGATGGCATCTTCATTTCTCAAGCTGGTTATGCTAGAGAAGTTCTCAAGAAGTTCAATATGGCAGATTGCAAACCGGTAAGCACACCAGTTGAGTGCGGCACCAAGTTGTCAAAATATGATGACGGTGAACGAGTAGATCCAACTATGTTCAAGAGTCTTGTGGGCAGCCTGCGCTACTTAACATGCACAAGACCGGACATTCTCTTTGCAGTTGGACTTGTTAGTCGTTGCATGGAAGCACCAACAATGCCTCATATGCAATTCGCCAAGAGAATTCTTCGTTATCTTCAAGGTACAATAAACTTTGGCCTATTTTATTCATATTCGAAGGATTGCACGCTGGTTGGATATAGTGACAGTGATTGGGCTGGAGATAAGGATGATCGAAAAAGCACTACCGGGTTTGTGTTTTTCCTGGGTGATACTGCATTCACTTGGACTTCCAAGAAGCAACAGATTGTTACTCTCTCAACCTGTGAAGCTGAGTATGTAGCAGCCACCTCATGTGTTTGCCATGCTATTTGGCTTCGTAATGTGTTGAAGGACCTTAATGTGCCACAAAGCGAAGCGACGAGAATCTTTGTTGATAACAAATCAGCTCTAGCACTTGCCAAGAATCCAGTTTTTCATGACCGCAGCAAACACATTGACACAAGGTATCATTTCATCCGTGAATGCATCGCAAGGCAAGAAGTTCAGTTGCAGTACACAAGGTCTCATGATCAGCTTGCAGATATCTTTACAAAGCCCCTCAAAGTAGAAGACTTCATCAAAATGCGGCGGATGCTTGGAATGGTTAGCGCGGATAAATTAAGTTTAAGGGGGGGTGTTGAAAATTAAACTTAATTTATGACTTATCCTGATGTTACTATGTTAGTATGAAGGAGTATGTGATCAATCTATTAGAAGTATCTAGGTGTGTCTTTTCAGTTCATGTACTGGATGTTTCCATGAGTTAATGAAGTCTGTTCGTCTTCCTAGAGTCAGTTATGTATCTAGAGTCATCCAAGGTATCTATATATACCTTGGGAAGTAATTTGTTTGATGTAGTTCAGAAGAAAACCTTAATAAAGAGTGTTATTTCAGGTCCTACAGTTCTGGAATTATTTTGCTTTCTTCCTCCCATACTCTTTAAGCTAACATTATTCGCCAAATAAAATATACCAAATTACCAATAATACCCTTAGATAAAGCTTCTAAAGTGGGTAAAAAAACATCACCCATTTCAAGTTTAGACAAGTAACTAGTTATCATAAAAAAACAATTCCATCTTTTCTCTTCTCTTCCACTGTGAATGTGATTGATTCAATTTCCTTCCTTTATCTTAATAACTCTACTTCTATTTCTACTTAAAACCAATGCAGTGCAATTCTTCTTCTTCTTCTTCTTCTTTCTTCTTCAGGTGGTTGTAGGTTATCTAACTAAAATAACTGTAATAACGGTTTAATGGCTCTTCAACTACTTCAATTGCCCATAACCTCATCATCATCATCTCGTAGTACTGAAACCTCAATTAGAAAACAACCCTTTATCCAATACTACAAACCCACCACCACTACCTTCTACCATCGTCAAAACAAGGGTAGAGGAAAAGGGTTTCTAGTCTTTGTTGGTACTAATAAACAAGAAGATAGCATTTCCTTTGCTTCCACACAACAACAACAACAAGAGAAGAAGGAAGAAGATGAGGTGAAATGGGAGCTTTCTCCTGATGACCAAGACCTTGAATACGTTCGCCAAATCCAAAGAGTATTGTTTCTTCTTCTTCTTCTTCTTCTTCTTCTTCTTCTTCTTCTATTTCAGCATTTTTGCTTATTTGAAGCTAATAAACGATTAACTGACATACTTGATTTAATTTATGTTGTTGTCAGGTATTGGAACTTCTAAAGAAAAACAGAGATATGCTTTATAATGAAGTCAGTTTGTTTTTCTTTTATTATTAGTTTGTTTAATTACATTTGGGAAATGGATAATAAAGTTTGCGCTTTTTCATCCCCAAATTGGGGATTAATTTCTTTGTGTTTGAAATTTAGGTAAAGTTAACAATCATGATTGAGGATCCAAGAGAAGTTGAGCGGAGGAGATTGCTTGGAATTGAAGATCCTGATAGTCCAACAAGAGAAGATTTAGTTGATGCTTTGGACGAGGTACATATGTGTATTAATCTGTTTATGTTTCTATAATGTTGAATTCCCTTTGGCACATATTAGCTTCTTTTTTTCCTCTTTGGAAGAACGAGAAATTAAGAGAATAAAATTTTTAAGCCGTTTTGAAATTTGTGTGCCGTTATTGTTGGTATGACTTGCATAATTTTGTAGCAACAAAATAGAGAGAAAAACATTCCTTTTCTATGGCAGTTAGTGATCCAATGGAGCTTGGATTTTAAGGATACATATTACTCCAATTTAGGCAATGTAGGCAACTTTAGATAGATGGATGTAAGACAGACACCTCTTTGTGCAGATTGGAGCATGGCATGAGTTTAAATCTCCTCAATTCCAAATGTTAGCATGTTAAATAAGTGACATATGTGCTGACCAAGAGTTTGAATAGTGGAACATAGAAGAAGGGGTTGTGGTGCAGTTGGTTTGCAACTCACATTCTTGCCTGCAATGTGGTCACAAAGAAAATATGATTGATATGTGCTGGAACATTTGTTGGCAGTTTGATTCTTTGCCATATCGACATCCTCTTCTCCCACTCAACTTCCATGACTAGAAACAACATACAGTAATATCAATGAGAGCATGTGTCTATTGACAATAGATAGAGCTTTCCTCAACGTTCAATTTATTAATATGGTTTACTTTTGACTTTTCTGCTCACTTTTGCAGGTAAAAGAAGGAAGGATTCCTGAAAACCGATTTGCTCTCCGAATTCTTGCAGAAGAAATGATTAATTGGCCAAACCTTGAGGTGCTGATATTCCTATTTCAAAATCCTTGTGTTCAAAGATTTTGCAACCATAAACTGTTTTTGTCTTGGAAAATAAGTTTTGGAACTAGATTTTGGACTGCCATTAGGCCAATTCAAAATCCTTGCCATTAGACCATTTCTTACTGGTGCTCTCCCTAGCGTTCCTCTCATCCCTAGTGGTTAAAGATAGTGGCCTGCAGCTATTGGTTTTAAGGAGGTCATGTTTAGAGTTGATACTGTTCTCATTGCCTGAACTATAAGGTTAGTGAAGTGAGGGATTCATTATCCCCTGATGAGACTTGAAAGGAACGGATTTAATGGCTTACATTAGTGCTGCTTTTAACAAGGTCATTCTCTCTTCCAAGACGAAATTAGTGAGGTAGCATGGAGTTTCCAGCTATGATGGAACTCTGAAAGATGGAAACAGGAGAGTTGGCTTATAAAGTAATAATCGCATATGGCACGAAAACAAACAGCTATAGCGTTCTTTGTTTAATGGAATGACTGTTTCGTAAATAATACAAATTATAATGCTTCTTAAAAACACCAAAGCCCTAGATTTTCTCATAATGCCTAGGCAGTTACTCTAGCTTTGTGCAGATAAGTTCATAGATTATGTTATATCTCCCAAAATGTTGGCTGTTTCTCACTAATCTAGATTTGTAAAAATTTAGTCCCCCCAATAAGAAAGGGATGGCGGGATCTTTGCTTTGTTTTCGTTTGTGCTTTTGTCCATCGTGGGTATCTAAGTCAGTCTAACCCATACAATACTTCCCTTGTTCAATACATCCCTGCTTAAAATATATCTGGGGACAAGAAGTCCTGCCAAGGTTGCTCTGTAGGCATGAAACTTTCTCTTAATGTGCACTCAAGTTCTAACTACTCTTAATCTCAAAATATAAGCATAATCTTGGTAATTATGTCCCCATTGTATCTTAGATGAACAGACATGTTGGTCATGTTTATAACTTTATGTGCTTTGCCAAATTTACTTGGATAATTTGGTATTCTTTTCTGGTCATGAGCCTTTTTTTTTGTACACAAGGCAAAAGGTTGATGTATGAACCTATTTTTCCCCTTTCTATCCAAGGGCCCGAAATTTACCTATTGATATATGAGTATAGTACACATTTATGTCTACGTTCCTTGAACACTTTATGATAATGTATTCAACTCTGCTACACCATATTGATGCTCCAGATTCTTTCTACCCAAAAGCTGAATCTCCTGCATAGACCATAATTTTAGGATGTCTTAACTCTTAACATCTACTTGCACAGTCAATTCATTATTGTTTTGTGTCTCAAACAGGTTGAAATTAAGAAAAGTAAACCTAAAAAATCCCTATACGCAAAAGCAACTGACACTGGTGTTGATCCACAAGTGGCGGCTAAAAGACTGAATATTGAGTGGGATGCAGCTGCTGAAATTGAGGAATCTGATGAGAGTGACGATTCAGAGGTGCCTTCAGCTGTGGTACGTATTTTCTTATAGACATCTCATTTCTACCTACTGTTCCATACAGTGTTCAATGAGCAGTCGAGTTAGGACTTGGGATCTATTACCCTGAGCAACAGACATCATTGGGTCATTGTTCTGTACTGGTTCTATCCAAATCATGTTGAACTTTCAAATGAAATATAATTTACCTTGCTTGTGGAATAATTTAGTCATTTAGAACAAATGCTTTGCAAGAGACTAGCGTTGAGCAGTCTGTAGCAAGTATTCATAACACTTCTTCTTTCTCAATTTAATGAGAATCAATATACTAGGTTTGTGATTTTGAAGTGTTGATTTTATATGTAGGGATATGGTGCACTGTACTTAGTAACAGCATTTCCTGTCATCATCGGAATCTCTGTTGTACTGATCCTCTTCTACAACTCTCTCCAGTAATAATTTTTCCAGCAGTATTTGTATTTGATATGATGTATAATCCCAATGCGTTACATTCATTATATCCAAGCATGTCATTGTCTGTGTTGTATATTACAAGCTGTAATCTGCAACTTAATTTTCAGCACTGTCACTCTTATCAATTTTACAGATGAGGTAATCACAAAAAGGCTTACAACAAGAATAAATTGCTGAATCAGTTGTAAGTTACGTTTACATTAATTGTGCACATTATTTTGGCCTGAATGAACTGTTATCTCTTGATATCATGTTCCTCAACTACTGGCCGCAAATTCTAGAGTAAGTGAACATAAGATCACAGATTCGATAGTGGGATGGGATTCGACAGACCTTATATATAAAGCACTTTAATAGTAGACCTTTTATTTTTGAATTGGGGTCACGTTGATGAAGAATTGACTTTTTCAATCTGTGTTGATAAACTCATGCAAGAAGAGAAAACAATGTAATGCTTGTTGGTCTCGTCCTTCATGATGTTAAGAAGTCATCATAAAATAATTCTTACCAGTGCTTGTGACACTATATTTACTCTTCTTGATTGTTCTTAAACATCTTTCTGCAAATGGATTTACCCAACCAATACATTTTTCCGCAATCTGTAAATTCACTAGGATAAAAGAAGCAGGAATAGACAGACTTCATATATAAAGGACTTTAATAGTATAATTTTTATTTTTGAATTGGGGTTAGGTTGATGAAGAATTGAATGTTTCACTTCATGCAAGAAGAGAGAAAAATAGAGTACTTCCTTATCTCGTCCTTTCATGATGTTAAGAAGTTATCATAAAACAACTCTCACAAATACTCGTGCACTGTATTTTAATATGTATATGGCAAAGCAAAATAATTTGAACATGGAAGCCACTTGTGATCGTGGCATCCACACTTCTTCCTTCTCTCTGTGTCCCCATTCATCTTATTCCTTCAAATACTGAAGCCTTCCTGTGATTTTGTCTAATAACTCGAAGCACACCCTTGTTTGTAATCATGTTCGTTCGAACTTCGTTTGATGCTATGCTGCCTAGCTTGGATTATGGTTCTCAAGGAGAATATATCTGCAAAGAATTTTGCTTATACATGGATGGTTCAGGCAGATCAACCGATTCAGAAGAATCTCACACCACTCTGAATAACGAGAGACAGATATCAGTCGATCCTATGTCATTGAAACAATCGGCTAGGAATTCAGCAGAATGCGAAAGTTTCTCATTTGTGCCTCTTACTCCTACTACTAAGGATACCAGACTTCATCAGCCAGTGCTTCTACCAGCAGTGAAATCCAAGTTTGTGAGTGCCAGTCTTCCAAATTCGGCAACTTCATCACCTCGATCAGGATCCATTCTTATGAACATCAAGAAATGGAGAAATCAGAAATCTTCAGTCAGTTCTCTTGCACGCCAACAGTCCACAACGGTGTCTCCTTTTGCATCACAAGTAAGTATTTTGCGTAAAAGTAAGTCATGTGGAGAAGGTAGATTATCTATGCCATCTGATGAGTTTGATCTGTGGACAAGAAACTTGAATAGTTCAAGACATGAAAGCAGACCAAGCGAAGACTTATATGAATATGAAAATTATGATTATTACGAAGATGATAGAAGAAACACACAAAAGCAATCCAAGTTCCGTGAAGAAGACTTCAAATGTGGAGCCTGCTTGTTCTTACCAGGCTTTGCCAAGGGGAAGCCAGTCAGACCAAGAAAAGAGCAAAGAGAAATAATCTCCAGGACAGTATCCTTGGAAAAATTTGAATGTGGGTCATGGGCTTCATCTGCCAGGATAAGCTATGCTGAGCAAAATGGAGGATCAGTGAGTTCATATTTTGATTTGCCCTTGGAGTTGATTCGCGACAATGCCAATGACACACATTCACCCGTTGCTACTGCTTTTGTCTTTGAAAAGGATCGGAAAGGGGTCCTCAAGAAGTGCACGTCAAGAGAAGGCACACCTGGGAAGCCAGTGGAATCGTCTCGGCATGTTCGGTTTTCCATTTCCAATCCTAAGTCCCAACCTGCTTCTCCATCTTGCATTTCACCTCGTCTGCTCAAGGCAAGGGATGATTTTAATGCTTACTTACAAGCACAAGAAATTTAGTACATCAATATTACACAGTTAGAATTTCTGTGTTGAAAATGAAATTAAATATACAGCCTTTTTCGTGTATTATTTTTATCTTCTAGAAACTCTGTCAACTAGGCCAAAGGCACAACTTTTGAGCCAAATGCTCAAGTGGTCATGCAATCCGAAATCTGTTTGCATCAGAAATGATTAATGAGATATCTCAGATAAGGGAATTAAGAAATGATTAATGAGATATCTCAGATAAGGGAATTAAGGATTAAAGTGTACATTACAAAACTAGCGAAAAAATGAATTTCGCATGCCTAATTGCCTATATATGGTAAGCTGGATTTCCAGAAAAGGATTTGATAAGCTTGGGGTTTGCTTCTCTACCTACAGTAGGCTGTAGGTCAGTTGGATCATGAACACCATTTGAACCGCCAGGGGTTCATTTATACTCTATGCTCGTTTAGCAACTATCTGGGGACAAACAATCTTACCGAGCTTTGATCAAAGTTCTGAACGCTTGCAAGTTACAACTTACAAGCATGAGAAACATTAACACCCCACCTGGATATGCCATCTACAAGGGAATATGACGATGTATTGCTACAAAACCATTTGAATATCAAGAAGGGAAGTATGCCACCAGTCACAAGATTAAAAAGACAGGCAAAACCATTTGAATATCAAGAAGGGAAGTATGCCACCAGTCACAAGATTAAAAAGACAGGCAAGGAGGACCAAACAATTAAGGGAAGTCAAGGGATGCACCTGTAGTTTGTACCCTTCTCTTTCAATTACAAGTGTAATTCTAAGAACCACCAATTGTCCTTTCAGAGTTATTCAGATTTCAGAGAGGTATCAACTTCCAGATATTTCACTATAATTCTGTATTTTCAAGTGGTGTTTCACAATCAATTCTGAACAAAATAAAGAAGAAAAAACACTAAAAAGATTAAAAAAAAACTAAAAAGTAAACTCTAATCCCTTTATGATTGATCAGTATATATTCTCCATTTTCATTCCTTTTGACACAAAAAATAAAAAACTAAAGTTAAAGAGATTGGCCCCTCAAAAAGCAAAGGCCACACAATTGCACACAAAGGTCACCACAACTTCTAAAATACCGTGGCCATTCCCTTTGTGATAAAAAACACCCACACAAAAATTACAGAAAGAGAAAAGGAAACTTGCCCAACCATTGCATCCCACATTTCTAAACAAAAGACTTACCCCCACCAAAGGAAAGATGAAAAAGACTACAAGGAAAATAAGAAAAGTATTACAGGATTCCTGTCACTGCTGCCACCACCACAACCACATCTGGAAGGAAGCCAGAAGGAAGCCAGGCCAACCATTTTCTTGCACTGATGTGTGAGTTGACAAACACAAGTTTGGCAAAAAAAAAATTCTTCAATGTTTTTGTTTTCCTATTTGCATTGCTTCAGCCAAACAAACCATCCATTTTTTCTACAACATCCCCGCGCAGAACCCTGGCGATAGTCTTCATCATGCTTGAAGCGTCTTCATTCTTTTGCTTTATCTCCAATCAGAAGTTCACTGTTTTTGGTATCTTCCAAGTCAACTGAGCGAGGCTTTATGACCACTTGCGCAACTTCATCCACTTTCTGTTTGAAATACAAATTAATATCAATACAAAAGCATACCCCAATTTGGGAGACAAAAGCAATTAATATCGTTAGCCCGTCATTCATAAAACAATTCAATAGCAAAGGTGGCTGAGATAGGAAAAGCAATGCTCAATAAAACATCATATGCTCGTAAGCCTATGATCAAATTTATATCATCAAATTACAAGCTATTCCCAAACGTTCAATTTCATTCAATTTTTGTCTGTAATAAAAAAAAATTGCATCATTAAATCCCAGTCATATTTATATGCCGACTCTGTAGCTTTAAATTGGAAAAAGTTGCTTTCAAGATTTAATATCAAATAAAATTGATCTCATTACCCAAAATGTACAGTTTGTTTTTCTGGAAAACGACACTCAGGTGACGAATATGATATACATGCTAACAACTTGAAAAACTAATTCTTAACTTAAAATAGACATTTATTTTTTCTAATCTGAACATGATGATTTAAAAAGTAACTTGATTACATTTGTAAGATACACAATGATGATAACCATATTAAACTCTCACCTTATTTTTCCAGATAGATATAACAATAAAAAACAAAGGAAAACACAACACCCACACTGTAGTAAAAAACCATCACCTGAAACTGAGCCAGACGCGGCATTTGTGTTCTGATCCTCTTGTCTTGCATTACCTTCTGGCGGCTTTCATAGAAAGCAAAGTCATCTAATATTGACGTTTTGAACAAATAATTCTTGAAGACATTCAACATTTCCAGGCCTTGAGGAAATTTCACCTGAGGATGATAAAAAGTGCCTAGTGTTAGACTAACGCTACTGACTAGAAAAGTAATTGTAACAAACACAGAAAGTTTAGTTGCAAGGACCTCCTGGGTATCTCTGCTGTTGGTCACAGGTTTGTTGTCATTGTTTTCAAGTATTATATGCCGAAAATGTGGATTCGGTACATCCTTGATGATGTGCCACTTAACAGGGAAAAAACCATTCCACTTGTCCTGTTGCCAAAAGTCCATGTTCTTATTAAAATCTACGCGCCCAATCATCTCAGCTACACCACAAAACTGGCCACTTGCATTTACCTTAACAAAGGAAAAGAAAAATAATGAGTAACAATTGAAAACCAAGTTATAAACGAGACTGCATTGACAGAACACACAGCACACCCAACTTGCTATAAAACTTACCGAGAAGAAAAGAAACACAGGACACTTGCTTCCTTTCTGGCCCATTTTCTCCTGTGCATCTTGATAGGCACTGTCAAGCCTCTTATTCCCATTTGGAGTACTTGCCCAAACATTATACTTGATACTCTTATGAATATCATCTTCACTATATGATTTAATAACAAAGAACAACGCACGGTCATACTTGGTAGAAAAGTCTGGAAGGTTGTATTCGTCTCGTCTGATTACAGTTGTTGAAGAGTTTTTGTTATCAGTGCCCTCAGTTACCAAAGAAACAGCGGGATCAACTCCAGATACAGCATTATTTTTAGTGCTATTTGTTCTAGGGCCACGGTTCTGTTCATTTAGCATGTCAAAATCACCAACTCCATTCGCCTTGCCTCTTGTTTTAAGCTTTTCTGGTCCCCATCCACGAATATTAGCTTTAAAATTAGCAGAGTTATTTGGATAAAGCAAGCCACCCTTCGTCTGGTTAGAACATTGGTACTTGGTTAAGGGAAAGTAACTTTTGGAAAGAACAGCTGCTGCCTGAAATTTAAAGCCAAATGTGAGACCAAAGGTTAGTAAATCTCATTAAGCCATTCTGACTTGAATAACTATAAAAGTGATGACGAAATACAAACCACACTGTACCTTATTCGCTGGCTTTAATTCATTAAGAATGCCTGGGCCTGATGAGACATCCAATGCCGACGGTACCTTCATTTCTGGGTATTTAGAAGACTTAGAGGGTGTAGATTTAGGAGTAATGGTACGACTTGGAACAGAAGGTTTGGTGCCAACTGCTGGAAATGCACCATAGCCATTTCCCTGAGATACATCCCCTACTTGAAAAGACGGGTCCCAAATGTATGATTGCATCGTCTCTGATCCATAAGAGAGTGGATTTGGATAATATCCAGGGGAAATGGATTGTGGAGACATGGAACCCAGCATATACGATTGCTGACTCATATACTGACCATCAATGCCAATTGTACCAGTAGGTATGTAAGGGTTGTAAGGTACGTAACCAGGCTGATAACCTGGCATATAGTAAACAAGTGATCCGTTATCTCCTTGCATAGCCTGAAAAAGAAAGGAGCACTGATATCACTTTACATAGAAGTTGGAAGAATTCTTTTATTGGTACCAAATGCACGAATATAATGCATGCACACAACACCATGCACGAAAATATTTTCTTCTAATAAAAGTATAATACACAACAAACTAGCATTCAACATGACACAAAAAGTATTTCTACCATCAGATACAGTACATGTAACCATGTATGACAATAACTCATACGAAAAGATTAGGGTAGAGCTGATAAATTGGGCGCTGTCTGTTTTTCACAATAAGATAAAGGTAGGGCTACCACCTTCCATGCAAAAACTATTAAGGAACCAGACTACAGCATAATATTGCATAAAATTCAATTATAATTTCTTTTTTCCAAACATATGCAAAACAGCACTTACAGGACTCGAATGATAATAAATTCAGAGCATTGCACATCAATAAACAAGAATGCATGAAATACCTCACCACCAGCATTTACTATATTTAACATAATTTATTACAAGATGCATCCATAAAGAAGCTACATCAGGAACGTAGAATTTACACGAAGAATCTACCACAACCAAAAATTGAAGCATGGATATAAGTAAATCAAATATAAATCCATCTCCTATGTGGTCCAGGAAGGAAAAGGTGGGGACTAATTATCTTACAGGATATTGAATCTCTAAGCCATCATTGCTGAGAACGTATCCCTGATCGTCCACTTCTCCGACAGATCCCTCATATCCTGTGAATACACAAAGATCGGATTAAAAACAGATTTCTGACGTGAAAAGACATATAGAACAAAGAAGCAAACCAACCACTCAATGATTATCAACAGACCTGGATAATAGTACCCATAATAGCTGCCAGGGGGATAATACAAGCCTTGATCAGACACCAGATACTCGTGATCCAATTCACTTTCCTTGACACTGCCCGTCAAATCTCCAGATGAGATGCACGATGTAGCTTCCGATGGACTCCAATCCTTTGAAGAATCCTGGCACAACAAATCGAACAAATAACCATATATAAATCCCAACTTGCCACAAAAACAGATCAGACAAAGTACACATCCACGATGCTAATCTAATAAAACAGTAAACCCATCTCATCATAAAAAGTAACTTACCAAATTGGCATCACTGAGTTTCGAAGAAGGGTCAACTTTAAGATTCTTCAGAGCTTCTTCTATAGCTGTGAGAATATATAAGTCAAGGTGTACCAAACTACCAACTACTAAATTTAATCAATACCAGAAACCAATTTCTTCAATCAGTAAAAAGTAATTCACTCAATAACATAAACCAAAAACCAATTATCTTAAAAAAAAAAAAAAAAATTCCAAATAAAACTAGTAGCATTAAATACAGAAAATCTATTAAACGTAAGTTCAAATTAACTTTAATAAAGTTGAAACACAAGATCTGGTGAAAATCATGACTAAGAAAAAAGCTCACTTAACTTGATTCAATCTACTTAAAAGCTGAACTGAAAGAAAAAGTTTTCAAAACTTTGCACCTTTTAACCTCAATCTCTTCTTCTTCTTCAAAGAAGAGAAGAACACAAAGAGTTTCTACTCGATTAGAATTCAAAAAAAAAAAATCTGAACAAATTCAAATCTCGTGAACTTCAATAACAACTTCAATCTTTTTCAAGAAATTTAAATTGAAAAAAAAAATAAAAAATTACAAAACAAGAACAAAGGATACGTTTCTCTGAACGAGTTTTAGTAGCCATGTCACACCAGAAATCACCAAAGAAGAAACCTTGATTTCCTTCTCCCTTCTCCAGCTCGGAAGACGAGTTATTACGAAAAAAACAAAAAAATCGCTGTTTTTGGAGTTCTAAAGATCGAAAGATTTCGATAAATTCGAATCTGTTGAAGAAGAAGAAGAAGAACGGATCGGGATTCGGGAATAAAAAGCGTCGGAGCGCCGAGAAGGAACGCGATCTAAAGAAAGAAGGAAGAGAGAAGGAAAGAGAAAAAGAACAGAAGAGCCGGCGAATAGGAAGAAGAGAGAGATAGTTTGAAAGGTTTAGAAAGTCAAGATAAAAAGGAACGGTGTTAAGGCTTCCACGTCATTAGATTATTAGACGGTTTCTTTCTCTTCACGCATCACTAAACAAACCAGTAATAATAACAAGAAGAGAAAGAGAAAGAGGACTTTTCTCTTGTCCTACTCCCCCGCCCCCGATGAACACAAAGTTAGAAGATTCATTTCTTACTTCTATTTACTATTTTACCCTTTCATCATTTACTGTCCTACCTAAAGTACTGATACGTACATACATGTTATCTACATGCTGTACCACATAAATGCATGATGGATGCATTGACACATATTCAACATCTTATTCTTAGGGCCAACATGAAACCAACCCAACCCACAAAATATAGCCCATGGGCTTAAGGCTAGGCCAAAACACACACACTCAAGGCTCCACATAGTTTATTAGTTTGTATGCCTTTGGTACATTTCTACATTGATATGAAATTATCTAGTAACAGATTTTCACAGAAATGATATGCCATGTGTCATGCCATCTATGATTCTGGTGGACACAGGTCTAGGGAGATATACACAATTAACATATCATGTGTGTGCTTCTCATTACTTCAATAAAACAGTAACATTAGCAGCAAGATCAACTCCATATTATACATCAAGTCACTTTCTAGACTATATAACCAAGCCATTATAGCAAAATCAGCAACCATACCAGTAAGGACAATTGTTTTCTAACACTGAACTTAAGTTACAACAAAAAAATAAAAAAAATTTAAGATGATTAATCCAATCCTAGCACAAAATTAATGAATAATGATAGGAAATGCAGCCAAGGCATTGCATTAAGCTTCACTGTCGCAGTTAACATCCATAGACGAAAGCTATATCTCAACTATGACTATATGACCATGCGATTCATACACTGGTTAGGCACACCAAATCTATATTTCGACTATTTCGCCAGTTCTTAGAGCACAATCTTTAAATCCCTGCTTTTAATAAGATGAATAAATATTGAAAGCTTTTCTGATGCATCAATCAATAACATAATTTGGAGCTACAGCTAAAATCCTTCTATCCCTGGGCGACAAGCCTTCTGTATTTTCTGTTGCTTCTTTTCCATCGTCTAGAACTATCAAATGGCCTTCCCTTCGAATCAAACTCTGCCATTACATCGCATTAGACATTATTGAGTATAAAAGGTATATATAACTTCCATTTCCACTCAACAATATATAAGCATATTTGGTCCTTACCTCTATAATAGCTTTTATTTTCTCAACTTCTTTGGCAGCCTCCTCCATGGAACTGTATGCTGATTTTTCATTTTGCTGACTGATATACAATTGAATCAATTCTCTTTGCCTCATACCTGCCAACCCAACCCCTGCAATAGAAAAAAGTATATCAGGAGGATGGAACCTACAATTACGACAGACGCAGTTTAAGCTATTAATGGATTTGAACATCTGAAGCGCTAAAATATTTAAAGGGGTGAGGAGGTTCTTATAGGGTCGAAAAGCTGCAAGTTTTAGTAGATGGAAGAAGCACTTTGCTCAAAAGGGTTGAGAAATGATTGACATTTGCCATACCAATATATAACAAAAACAAAAGTATATCAGAGAGAATGAGGGGTAATTAAAGACCAACGTGTACCATCTTGCATTGCAGCTTCTTCGTGCTGTCTTAGATTCATAACAAGAGCTTGAGTAACCCTCTGAAAGTATTCATCGCTTATCACTAGTTTCCTTGATTGTTTGCTTATGGGCTCTGCTCCACTCTCTGTATGATTCTCACATTAACCGCCAGTAAAAGAAAAGAACAGCAAGAAAGAATTAAAACTCAGCAAAAGTATACATCATATAATAAAATAGCACCTGGATTTTCTGAAGCTGGACCCTCTGTACTAGTACTTGGCTGAGGCTGATCATCACCTTGATCAGAAGCAGTGTTTTCACCATTGCCATCAGGAACATCATCACCATCACCAGCTTCTTGAAAATCAGACAAGTCGATTTCACTTGCCTCAACACTGCACAATAATGGTCAAACCTATTACGAAATCCGGATATAGTTAAAAGAAAAAAACTGTTCAACACGGGTTGAAAAACCTCATGCCTGATAATGGATGTTTTCAGAAGTCTGACTGCCACTCGGACATGGCGTGGTTCCACCTGCAAATAATATATGTCCAAAGTTCATAGAGCCAACTTGTACAAATATAAATGGGCTGCATTGCAAGGTTATACACACCAGAAGTTCCAAATGGCTCCGGGCAATAGCTTCTGAAAGTCTAATCAATGCTTCTAGCTGCCTAACTGTCATCCGATAAGCGACTCTGCTTCCAGGAGCTGTATCACCTCGACGAAGGGCAACATAGGATTCCACCAGCAATTTCCTAGCTTCTTGGCTTAGCTGTGTGAATTTATCAAGTTAAACCTTGGCAATAGAGAACAACAGAAGATAGCTTGTAAGCTATCTACTGTATATACTTATAGATGAAAGGTATACCTTTGGTTTCAGAGTCTTAGCATATGCGATGTAACGCTTCAGCTGTGCAGTGGTGAAAGCAGGAGAAAGTGCATCTTCATGCTTCTGATGAACTCTGACAATATGGTGGGCGATGTGGTAATCTGTTTGATCATCTGGCTCATCGA
Organism: Aquilegia eximia; assembly: GCA_023053565.1. NCBI lineage: Eukaryota > Viridiplantae > Streptophyta > Magnoliopsida > Ranunculales > Ranunculaceae > Aquilegia > Aquilegia eximia. The sequence goes on along the minus strand of JALIGU010000001.1, from coordinate 9,169,857 downwards.
TCATAACATATACCAAATCAAATCTGGACAAGATAGCTGGGGGGAGGGCCACATTGTACTGAAAAGAAGAGATCCAGGTCAATTTCCATGATAAAAACCTATGTTCAAAGTTAAAGAGCAATTTCCTTTTTCATTATTATCAGTTTTATCTATCAAAACATATAATAGTAATACCGACAATAATAATTTGATACTCGTAAGTCGTAACATGACATCAAGTAAAGAACCATTCCAACCTTTAGTGGTTTTGATTTGTCATAGCGGCCACCAGTAGGGTTGGCAGCAGCTAATATTGATGTTCGGGCATTCAATGTTGCTTGTATTCCAGCCTTCGTGATACTTATCGTCTGCTGTTCCATTGCTTCATGAATAGCAACCTTAAAAGAGAGCAAATATAATTAGAGGCCTAGAGAACATTATAGCAATTCTTCTGATAATCAAATCCAATAGCTTAGATTACCTGATCTCTGACATCCATCTTATCAAATTCGTCAATACAACATATGCCATTATCAGCAAGCATTAGAGCACCAGCCTGAAAAAGATGAAGAATGATAGGTCATTTACCTCCAAAATAAGAACTGGGAACTAATAGCCGGAAAGAACAAGGCAACATAAAATAGCATCAGTTTTTTGTATTTTTCAGATTCCATGTACAACGCAAAGCATAAGCTTTTTATATTTCAGTTCAAAATGTTATTTTCCTTTGTAAGCGTCATTGTGTGCTTTAACTCACTAGATCCAAGTATACATATATGTCAAACCAATGATTAGACAACAAAAATTCGAACACTACCTCAATACAGAACTCTCCAGTTTCCTGTTCTTTAGCCACAGTTGCAGTCAAACCTGCAGCTGATGATGACTTTCCAGATGTGTACACAGATCGTGATACTAATGTTGTGGTATACCTGCAATTTGTTACTTATTGCATCACATAAATGAAGGGTTGTGCCAGATGGACACTGATTTATGTTCAAGCCAAAAAAAAAAAAATTAAATAAAAAGAAGAATTTTGCATAAGGAACACAAAGATTTACTTCAGAAACTGAGACTTTGCACAACTCGGATCTCCAACAATACAGACATTGATGTCCCCTCTCAGGTTAATGCCTTCATGAGTGGTCTTGTGGACACCACCTAACAGCATAAGCAGTATTGCTCGCTTGATTTCTTGATGACCAAACACAGTAGGTGCAATGCTATCCACAATCTTATTGAAAAAATCAGGGGTGTTCCTCATTCTCTGTATTTCATCCAGCTCTTCTGCCTGCCACAAGACGTTAAAGAGATAATAAGAACTATTGTTTTAAGAAAGAAACTTCAGATACAATTATCACCACACATCAGTAATGGCTGAAATCATTAGAATACTCATGATATGTGCATTCAAAATTGAACAACCCAACTTCCATACGTAGTGTCACATTGCCTAAAATTCGAAATACTGAAAACAAAACACAACAATAATAGTGCACAAATATAAATTGAAGTACTCATTAAAAAGATAAGATGTAATACAAACCACACGAAGAAGGCATAAACATTCTTTGTACAATTTACATGTGTTGTTACAAAAGGATGAATAAGGATTCAGTGCTCACCATAAACTGTTGGCAATCATCATCTTCACCATCTCTCTTACTATTCCTGATATCACTATCTCTTCTACTATCTGCCATCTGATAAGAAAATATACTGAATACGATAATGATGGAAGTCTGTTGACAAATGCAAGAAATAAAAATGGAATGTAACATCGCGCACAAACCTTAACCGAATTAGCAATAAATGCAAGGCGGTAGGAGAGGTCTCTCACTCCTAATGCCTTAAGACCCCTTACACCTTCTTGTGCACCAGAAGAATTGGGGCGCCCTGAAGCTTCTCGCCGAGTTTCTGCTCTCTCACCTGGCGAGGCAAGTGCCATGATGTCAGGTATCACAACCATAGTGCCAGTGAAAATGACCCTGTAGAAAGGGATTTGATTAGTACAGAAATCAAGAACACCTGGTGCCTTTCAAAACCAGTAAACACTGCAAAACAACAAGATCTTACGTATCTCCTGCTCTGGCTTGCTCAACTATCTCATGGCGAAGGACAACATCCAATGATCGAGGAAGAGAACCAGGTGGTATCTCCTTTGAGGTCTCTTGCATCCTTACTCTCTGCCAATCTGCAAATTTGCTCTCTTGTCTATTCAACACCCATTTGGTTCGATTCATACAAGTAGCATTCACGCAAATAATTGGCTGCAACAAGGAAACAAAACATATCACTAAGAAAAAATCTTAAAATTGAGAACTTGCAAACCAATTAGCGTATATAACTACCTCTGTGTACTTAAATTGCTGCTCCACATTTTTAATTACATTTCCACATTCCAAACACTTAAAAGTTCCTTGTAAAAGCTCCGGGCGAACTTCGCTAGTTCTAGTGACAACCCCTGACACTGAGACTAGTTTTCCAATGTCCTCCGTTGTCAATTCCCTCAATCTGAAGTCAAAGACAAACTCCTAAGGAACTCAATTTAGTGTTACAGAGAAAATCTAAGTAACAAATTAGGGATTTGTTTTTTACCTCTTTAAAAGGGGGATGTTGTAGAAGGCAATATTAATGTCTTTGTTAGGGTTATCGTCAGCAATAAAAGTAGGTTTCTGCTCCATTACAAATCTCTTGCAAGCATTCTTCAAGAAAGGTTCGAATCTAAGAACATTGAAAATGCAATCTTTAGTAATTTCAGTCAATTTTATGGAAAATTGGGATTTAGGGTTTTTAAGAATTTGTGTAATCTGACCTGAAATACTCATCTGCAATAGCTTTTTGAAGTAGATCGTTGTATTCCATTACGTGAGAGAAATCGATGAACATTGTTGTTGATTCCTTTGATTTCATCGCTTCGATCTCTGATTCGTAGTGAGCTTCGTTTGAATTCGGATTCAATTTGAAGCTGTAGAAGAAAAGCATTAGAAACAACAACCAATAAGAAGAGAAGAGAAAAGAGAGAGAGAAAGAGAGAGAGAGAGAGTATACTTCTTGAGGAACTCAAAGAAGATGTTTTCGAGATGAACGGCCTTCTCATCGACGAAGAAATCAACAAAAGTTTCCATTTTTAGATTCTGTATCAGGGGATGGAAGGAGATGGGGTGTGTTTTAGTTGTTTGGTTCAACAACAGCGTGTGATCTTTTGGGGAAGAAGGGTTTCGCGCCAAAAAGCGGCGGGACTGGAAGGTTTCCCGCCAAAAAGAACAAAGAAGACTTTGGGCCTCGTGAGACTAGCGTGCGTTCGTGGATACGCTTCGAATTGGGTTTTGGGCCATTATACTTGATACCAACTTACTGCAATTGAGTTTGATAAAGCATTTGGCCCATGGGCTCCTGTCCAGGCCCGTAGGTTGGTTGTGGTGTTTGCATTGGCAGTATGGCAGTTTGAGGACTATAGATGAAATTCACTATTTTTGAATTTTAAGTTTTTAACTGGCAGTATGGCACCGTTCGGTCGCTCGCGGTGGCGCCATTTTTGATAGTTTATGAGTCACGCATCTGTGCTCAGTGAATAGAACATGGCTGCTACTGCACTATCAAAATCTTTGTTGCAGATACTAGGGAGGGCCAGCTTTAGTTAACAGCAGTATATGGTTTTTGTAATCCATAGAAAACTGGACTTGTGTCTGGTCTTTACCTGACGGGGTTTCACACCTGCTGATCAGGAGTGTAAAAATGTTTGTGTTCTTGGTGATCAATAAAATTTCAACTTTATCAAAAAAAAAAGAATAGAACAGGCCCGTTTGCTATTCTAGCTAGAAAAATAAAAGCCCACTGTACTTTTGCAGTGAAATCTCATATGTGCTCGACTGACTATATGGTTCTTCTATTGTGTACATGCCTACTGTTGTGCGTAGCGGAAACAAATGCACAAATAATATGATTGAACTAATGTATGAAAGTAAAACAAAACGACAAAATCTAACAAACAACCACACAAGACACAAGATATACGTGGTTCGGCAATATGCCTACGTCCACGCGGAGAAAGGATGATGTTTTTCTTATCGAGACAATTGTACAAGCCCTCACGAAGAAACCGAAGTCTTCTTCCTCACAAAAGTTCTCCAACTCTCTAATGGCTTCTCACAATCTCTCTCTCTCACGCATAGGGTTTTTTCCTCTTCTACTTGGCTTTATAACATAGCCTTACAATAGACCACGAATTGGGAACAGGCCCATATAGCACAAAAGCAAAGGAGGACGTACGTACGTCGAAATCACGTTCGTACGTCGAGCCACGGAGAAGTTTTCTGTCGTACGGGACGTACGTACGTACGTTCTTGAACACGTAATACAACGTTCGTATGTCGAATCGACGTTCGTACGTTTCTTCCCTCCAAAGTTATCTGTGATTAGGGGTGCTGATTGGGGCGGGGCAGGACGGGGCGGGGCCAAATAATCCCCGTTCTAAGGCGGGGCGGGGCGGGGCGGAGCCAAATAATCCCCGTTATAAGGCGGGGCGGGGCGGGGAACGGGGGCTTAAGAAAGTTCACCCCCATCCCTGCCCTGTACAGGTCGGGGGCGGGGAACGGGGCGGGGCGGAGAGAGAGAGAGAGAGAGAGAGAGAGAGAGAGAGAGAGAGAGAGAGAGAGAGAGAGAGAGAAGATAGGGATATGGGGCGGGGACGAGGCGGGGATATGGGGTGGGGAACGGGGCGGGGTTTCAATCTATACAATGAAACCCATCCCTGCCCTGCTACCCATTGGGGCGGATACGGGGCGGGGCAAATATTGGGGCGGGGCGGGGCGATAAAAAACGGGGCGGGGAACGGGGCGGGTCCGGGTCACGGGGCAAGTTGAGCACCCCTATCTGTGATGCTGAACGTACGAACGCCTTAACTGCGTACGTACGTTCCTGAACAAAAAACTTCCCTCCGTCCTGATTTTCGCCTGTAAAACCCAACACCTACATGGTGATGACCTACAGTTTATGATATCTCATCAGATTACAATTTCTAGAACAAGCTAGCTAGCTCGCATTTTCCTTCTCTAAAGTTAAGTAGATGATCAGCTCATCCGTGTGGGCGTGCATAGGTGCATGGCTAGCTTTTATCTTGCTAAACATGTTCACTTTGATTATGCCATGTCCCTGATCGACGTGGGTGCCAAACTACAGAGTTAAGCCTAGCTTGTTTGAGTCGTTTACCCACACGATGTAGCTCCATGATGGCCAGGGACAGAGCCAGAAGTCTGATTATCAGGAGCCCAGAATATGTACATGGAACATTGGAACCTACGTTAAGGTGGCATCAAATCCTTTGAACTTTTGCGATAATCGTAGCAAAATGGTAGTAATATCGGGAGTCCAGAGGATGTGCAACATCTTGGATGGCCGAAAAAAAACAAAACTGCAACAGTGTATTGTATAGGTTTACAAAACAAATGCATCCTCTCACTCATCAATTAGGGTGACATATACATGTACCCACCCGGAAACAAAAGAAAAAGACCACTGGACCCTAATATTTTTGTCCTAAGACTTAATCAAATATTTGATTTCAGATCACAGGGAAAGTTGAGTGTCGGCCCTTTCTTGGCCTTAAGGATGTTGCTATAAAACAACAGGTCACAAGTCTGCTGTAACTGTAGTCCGTCAGCAACACATATACATACTTAAAGCTAAGTAGGGTAGATCACAATTATTTGAATTCCATTAATAATTAGATAAACATAAAGCTGTACTTTAAACCAATTAAGGATGTATCCGTTTGCCATAATTAGATTAGCCAAAGGGTCGTTTTCCATTTGTCGAAATATCTTGCTTGCGTGTGCTCTCCAAGTTAATTAGCTAATGATGTGCGCACATTGTCGGATTTTAATCTCTGACCAATGTGTTCTTTAATTCTCAGGTAGAAAAACTTAAAAAGAGAAATAATCATAAAACACTGTAAGCAAATGGATATTGACCATAGTACAAAAAGTCGCCAAAAATGTTATTTTGGGGTCAGCAAAAAACATACTAGCTTAGTAAGGTAGGCCTGCAAAAATAGCCCTTCAACTCTAAACTTGTCCGGCCCATTTATGACGAAAGCCCTCAAACATTTGAGGGTGGGGTCAGGATTTTTCTCTAAAAACATTTGAGGGTCAAGGATAGGGTCCCAACTTTCGCAGAAAAATGTTTGTTTTTTTTTTAACTTTTAAGGGGTGGTTCAATGTTTCTCTGAAGAAGACTTTCTGTAATGGATATAGGTGGTTTGTTTTCAAAATCAAGTGATCGTACTAAAAAAAACATGATATGCACTCACACAAATCACAATCACAATCACACTCACTCACACGGTCACACCAGATACAGCTAATATCATTGAAGTTATTCAACTCATACAGCATTGTGCGTTCGTGACTATGCCCAATATTCGTCATGTATCCCATAACTTGCGGCAGGAATTCGTGCTTCAACTATATAAACTTGACAGAGTTTGTTATTTGATATGGGTGGGAAATTGGAATGGGATGATAAACATATTATTCCTCCAACTACTCTATATAAATAAATAAATACAGAAACATATATTCAACCAACTCCAGATATTACTCTGTGATTTATATATAAAAATTTAACTCATCAACCAACTCTAGATATTACTCTGGGTTTTTCTTCTAAATTTTTTTCAAGCAAAGATCTTGGAAAAGATTGGGTTTGTATTAATCAAATTGTTAAGTTGACTTTGTTATTCAACAACCTCTTTATTTTTCCCTAAGTATGAAATAAGTGATCACCCTTATTATCGAATTTTCGCATTCAATTAATAAAATGATCAACCCACTTCTGAAAAAAATAATGTGCCCATATTTTGAAAATCGTCGCAGCAAGAAAAAGTAGTTTATGCTACTATTTCAAAGGGCCATATTAGTCTTGTCGAGGATTTATAATTACTTTCGGCACACGTATAAAAAATAAAATATAAGATTTCTGAATCATATTCTTTGAAGACAAATTAATTTTTTGTAGGCCATATATTTTAGTATACATTGCATTCATTTCAAACCGTACAAAACTTGAATGTGTTTTTGCAGTTAATTTGAATGTGGTTGCTGGAGCAACAGCAACCTTTGGCAACAAAAGCTAGCTCATACAGCTTGGAAAGAAACCAAAAGCTTTAGTTGTGGTCCATTTTACTACATTTGAAGTGTTTATTGTATTGAGTGGATTGTAATCAAAAGCATGTGACAGTAGAGACTAGAGATAATCTTGAATCAAAATAAATTTCTACTTGTACTTTCACAAGGAGGGCAGGCAGAAAACATATATATAACAATGTTAATAATACACAAAACAAAATTATTTTGATGAAAAAAAAAAGAGAAAAAATTATATCACAGCTTAAGTCTCAACTCCTTTTTGCGCAGCTGGAACGAGCGAAACCTAACAATTTATTTACAGTGTCGAATTCCCACATGAAATTCTGTTGCATAATATTACCAATGATAGACACACCTGGCCAACCATTGGAAATGAAACCAAGGCACTTCATTCCGTTTGCCACATCGATCACATAGCTCTTTATCGGTGGCTCAAAGCGTGCAGAATCTGCAAAATGAATTACTAATTTTGGGACTAAAGACTCGTCAAAATTTATTGAGTCGAAACAAAACTCGAATGGGTTCAGCTCAATTTGTTTAGTGGATCCTATCAAGGGCAATTTGAGTGCATCCATGACCACATTGTAGGCAGGTTCAGCTAAATATGTTAAGCTCGAGCCAGAATCAATAATCACCCCTCCTTCACCACTGGCATCCCATACATTGATTGGAATGTCTAACATAACACCACCTATAGATATTCCGGCTACATTGACTGGGTAGAATCCACCGTTCATCGTACTGAGGGCGAGCTGTGTGTATTGCATATTAGCCGAACCAATATAATTGCCAATGCTGTTATGCCCAAATGTGAGATAACTGGAAACATTCTTGCCACTTAAATGATCAACTAGGCAATATGAGAACTTGCCACCAAATTTTTCCTTGGCCTTAACCACAAATGAACTGTCACTGTATCCTAAGCCCAATACACCATCGGCAGCCAAGAAGCTAGACCCCTGGAGAGATGAACTACACCCTATGACAACGTTATGAAGTTTTATCTTTCGACCATTGGCCTGGCTTACCATCACTGTCTCATTCGCGAAAATTCCACGCGCTGATGAGCCATCTGAGTATCTATTTCAAATAATGTTGAATGGCAGAGTTAACATATTAGCATGTAACAATGTATAAGAACATTAGTAAACTAGTCCTAACTACTTCTGAAATGAATGCCCTGAACATTTTGGTATATAAAATACAACTTTTTTATGTGGAAGAGAAGAAAAACTTACCGGTAATCATAATTGCATGGGGCCTTTGGGTCCGTACACTGAGCAAGAGAAAATGGTAGAGTCTGGCACATTCCAGATGAGCAAGGAATCGTTTTAAAAGATGAAGATCGATGACTTTGGAACACTCTCCGGTTAGTAATACTTCTCCTCGGACAATTATGACAATTGGAACGACAATTCATCCAAGTGAGATCACTTCCAGTATCAGCTACAAGCAAGAATTTCTGTGATGGTGTCCCTACTCGAAATTGAACAAAATATTGCCCTGTGCCAGAATAGGCTCCAGAGTGTAATGGAATTGTAGCAGCTGAACCTGAACCTGAACTTGAACCCAAACCCAAACCCAAACTATTTGTTTCCGAATCTTTTCTTCTTTTGCCTACAGTCTGGGAGATCATATGTACACGATGACTATCGATGTGAACTAGTTCTTGTACGCGTTCGAATTGGTTCTTGGGTGGTGATAACTCATGAACTGAATGCCTATGAATTAACTCAAACTGCATTGTCTTGGACCCAAACGCGGGGATTGAAAAGAAACCATTGAAGAAAATGGTGAAGAGCAAAAATAGAGACATTGGTCTCAAAAAGAAGAATAGCAGGAGAGAAGGAGATTGCAGATACAATGAGAAAACAGTTAGCTCTACTCTGATTGATGGCAAAATGTGTTTCTTTATGGTGGTTTTTGTTTGTTTGTTGTTTGTTTAATTAGCCATCTTTACTTGATTGATGATTGAGATTCAGAATTCAACTCTACATGAAAAACTATATATATGAAATATATAATTTGCTAACATTCTAGCTTAGGGAATTATTTCTTATTAGACATTTAGACTACAGTTTGACTTGCTCTACATGGCCAGCTGGTAAGTAATGGATGGACTTATTTATTCCATGGCACTTTGGTACCAACATGGTGTAGAGAAAAGCAGCAAAGATGATAAGAACTCCCAAGTGGGAAAGTTTGATTATAAATATCTTACTTACAATTTATAATTTAATCTTGATTGCATAATTTTATTTTCCTTTGGATTCAACATTTTCTTATGCTTGCATCGTCAATTCAAGGCAACAGTTTAAGGTGTTGAGGAGAAATATATACAAGCGGGGAGGAAATTCGACAAACATTTTGGTTAAAATTATAAACATTATTTTATATATGTAAATAAATAGAAATATTACTTACCATAAAGCTACTTGAAATAATGCAATTTGCAAAGAAGTAATCCACAGAAAGAAAAACTAGGATTTAGAATGACTTCGGGAAAAAAACAACACCATATTTTTTGTGATCTAATAGACTGCATGTGCCAAAGAAAGGATAAAAGATTGGTAAAGAAGGCAAATTGATAATGAAGAGAAGCAATGTAGGTTGGTTTAATTCTTGGAACATTGTTAAGATATCACCCAAGGTAAAATTTGGGGTAAGAGAAGTCAGGATAAAAAGAGAAGATAAGAAAATGTGGAAGAGAAGTAATAGGAATTCCTACAAAATGGGAGTTAGTTAAAATTTAAAGATTTAGCAGAATGATAGTTTTTCTTAAGTTGGCATCTGCACCCAGAGCCGAGGGTTCGACCCATGCTCGCTCTCTTTGCATCACAATAAAATGTCGTGCACATAAGAGAGGGAACATGTAGGTTGAACTCAGCCAGGTGCAGAATTGCAGAATATGTGGTACATTGGTGATGGGTCAGTTACTATTTTCATGAGCAAAGTTGTCCTGGTGTAATGTCGATGGTTAAGTTGGTTGAAGCATTGAAGGAGATTAAAGAGTAAAGAGACAAAAATTCTTCCAACGGATTTCATGGCTTGGCTCATGACTTGAGTTGTCATGAATGTGGATGTTACTGCCCCTTTTTAGTGTTGTTGTCCCTTCATATCATATGCCTTCAAATTTATAATCAATTGTTGTGAAAAAAATTAGATGTATGAAAGTAGCTTAAACCAGGGTCCCAAATATCTGTATTGGCGCAATAGCGTCTAGTCTCGCAGACACATTAAGAATAGCCATAAATCGTTGCAGACAAGTTTCACATGCCATATGACCATATGCTTGAAGAATGATCAAATCACACAAAGATGAAAAGACAATGATGTCTGTACCCTGTAGTACTCTCCAATTTCTTGATAACTGTCAGTGTTTAATGATAGATAATATGAGCACGTACGAGCGATGAGATCATTGAACAACAAAGAGGAAATAAGAGAGGGAGGTTGAGACCCCAAAACAGAAGTTAATCCTATACTATCACGAACATCATGGCTGAAGAAGATAAGAACATTACATCAAAATCCTTGTCAGCCGCGAGAACTGCAGCAAACTCTGTACTTTTTCATTAAAAAGTACGATTGCTTTTGGGAACATTTGAGGATTCCTATCTACATTCATATCACATGTGTGTAATACATGAAGAGGGACACAAATAAATACATGCATTTATAATAATCGAACAAAGTTGTGTGTTGGATGACAACAACGAGTAAATAGCCAACGCGTTTAGGTAAGGATTTATTTATTGATAATGGTGAGAATGTGTATATTTTCATGTACAGACTAAAGGATAACCAGTACCAAAACATTGAATACGAGATTGTACAAGTGAAATGTCTTCTATATCGAGCAAAAGCATTGATCTCTCATTCCTGCAGAAAACAATTATTTCTGCCAAGTCAACAACGAGTTTAAGATCCAGTAGCTTTACCAAACTGAAAAAGAAAGTAAAAAATCACAGATGTACAAACAATATAATTCTAGCGTTGAGTAGCCACTTTTTACCCTAAAAGTATTCAAAATCAAGGTAAGAGGAATCTTCAGGGTTTTGCTTGTTTTTACTATCATCTGTCTCTGCCATTTTCTTTTCCACTTGAGATGTTTCTTTACTAGCAAACTGCGCAAAATCTACAGGGTCGGGTATATGAGGTGGCATTGTGCCTCGGATCAGAGCCCAGTTTACACCTTCAAAGAACGGATGTTGTTTTATTTCTGTGGCACCCCTTTTGTAGGCAATCCGCTTTTGTGGGTCTTTCACCAGGAGGCCACGGATGAGGTCCCGTGCTACAAGGCTCACAGCAGGATTTTCTGGGAATCTCAGTGGCTGACCAACCACGTTAAAAAGCGTAGCCCGGTTTCCGTTTCCCTTGAAAGGTGTTGTTCCATGCAACAACTCATACAGAAATATGCCGAATGTCCACCAGTCCACAGCACTTCCATGACCCTCCCCACGTATAATTTCTGGGGCAAGGTACTCATGGGTCCCAACAAACGACATTGAGCGTGCATTTGTAGGCTCTGCCATTAGTTCAGGTAGGGAACCACCAGCAAAGAGACCAAAATCTGATTTGGACTTCCGGTTCTTCTTAGGTAGGATGCGCGGGAGAAATGATGATGGCTGAATACAGCCGTGTACTGCATATTCGTTCTCCAGAATGCCAGCCGCACTTACATGAACAGATGATGATTTTACAAGTGTGGGGTTGACAGAGCAGCGTAGTGATAGGTCAAAGTCGGAGAGCATTATATGACCCTCTTCTCTTACTAGCACATTTTCTGGCTTCAGGTCCCTATACACAATACCAAGCATGTGGAGATACTCGAGCGCTAATAATACCTCTGAAGCATAGAACCTGTCAAGAAAAGTAAATAAATGTAACAATCAATCCAGATTCATTACCGACCGCCAAAAATATGTACATGAAATAAAAAGGGGTATTAGGAATGAGAAAGAAATTTATAAAATGAGAAATTCAAAGTTAGGTACAATTCAGCTGGAAAAAAAATGTTCAGAAAGAGGATTCAATCTTTTAGCAGTTTCAACCTAAATATGCCACCTTTACAAACTTTTAACAGACAACCTAAACTTATTTGATACTCATAAAGGTTTGCTAACTTCAGATACTCTTCTCTTTAAATCATTATCACAATTTTCAAAGAAATTAGGGTGAACTGGTGAAGAGTAACAAAATCGAGCTCTCTGATGCAAATGATAAGAAGGGCGCTGGAACACGATCAAATTTCCACTGCAAGTGTTTCTGTTACGTCTGGTCTCAAACCCTTTTGAAAAGTTAAGGATTGAAATGTTAACAAAATCTAGTAATGCTAAAAAACAACTTCTATAAGATCTGCATTAAGAATATCACGCCGTGGGTAGAAGGTTATCCTTGAGTTCAATGCTTTGGTTCCTCAACACATAAATGTTTGACGCTGTACGATACACAAGAAAACTCATATTTACCATTTTAAGATGAAAAACTTTCGGAAACAACTTCTTGAACTTGATGAATAGATCGCTCCACAGCATAGTCAAAATTCAAAATAATCACCCACACATCATCCAATTAAGGATTTCAGGTTACAGACAAAACCTATCTAATTATACTGTTTCGGTGTGAAAAGAAGCATATTGTACAGTTTCATCCTTTAGTATAAAGAACAGAGAGCTCATATATCCCATATGAAAGCTGAAAAATACTGGAGTAAAATAAGCGAGAAAAATAGGTTTCGAATGTTGATCAAGTCATCACCTAAACCATGGACAACTATTCAGTCCAGCTATCGCAACTGGAGATTACGCAAGAGGGGTCTGGTGGGAAGGAGAGAGAATTAGGCAGGGGACAATGTCTCTGGGAAAGTAATAAGTCAAGTTCCCCTCTCCAGATCTAAGGTTCTAATTACTGCCACTCTTTGATCTAAGACCCTTCATTTCAAGATAAGCATATCCTACAACGCTACGCTCTACAGGACTAAATTGTTTTACATAACAATGATAGCAGTGTCTGACCTCACATTTGGATAGAGGACACGTAGCAGCATGGTAAAGGGCTCAGCATATAAATAATAGTTTATGGTTCTTTAATCCATGATCTTATTAGATAAGCTGCAAAACAAGTAATTTCCGATAAGGGCCTTGACAAAAAAATTGCGGTTTTTTTTTTCTTAATCGACAGTATGGAGTACCGACCACTTAATAACAAATAGCTTGATGGTCAGAGAGCCAAAGATGTAAAACCTGTGCCAGACAAGTTTCTAGCATACAAACGGGATGGACCAAGTTGATAAGATTGTTCATGTTGATTGTTAAGCATCGTGCCTTAATCACCATCTACACAGCGACACCTATGTTATGACTAATTGAATCTTAAGACTTTGTGATCTATATACCTGTCTCCTACATGTACCAAGCCCTCTTTATTTCCCACTTTCCTAAGAAAACCTCCCCGATGCACGAGATGCGTAAATGCTTTACCACACTGGTGTTGTCACTAGTCATCACTTCAGTATTAAAAAAAATCTCACTCTTATTTTCTGTTCTTTGTTTATGTTGACACTGTTTACCAGTATTCATAATTGCTACACTTATTTTGTGAGATCTTTTGATGGTTATGCGTATTTAGAGACAAATAACATAAATGAGGACAGAAATTTTGGCATGGATGATAAAATAAATTAAAGACAAACAAAATTTTCCAACAGGACTCTATATCTCAAGCAGATTTTAAAATGAAATAAGAAATGGAATAGAAAATGAGAAGATGGGAAAAGAACTTCACCGTGCAGCTTGCTCACTGAAGTACTTGTTGGGTTGTTTTTGTCGAAGAGAATGAAGATTACCACCACTGCAGAACTCCATGACTAAGCAATAAAATTTATCGGTCTCAAAATGGGAATACAAAGTCGGCAGGAAAGGGTGATCAAGAAGACCGAGAATTTCCCTTTCTGTCTGCGCTCGGAGTAGCTTGTTCCTACTAACAAGTGAGGCCTTGTCCATTACCTTCATGGCGAAGAATGTATTTGTTCCTCTAAGTTCAACAAGATAGACACTTCCGATATCACCATAACCAAGGCGTTTGAGGAGCCGGAAATGGCTTAGACCAATAGGGGACTCTCGGGCATTGGCCAATTGTATAGCCTCCCAACGACCATCACCACCAGTGTGGGGCTTGAGAGGTGTGTTGGAGCTGTCTAAACTATCACTCCGCACACTACTGCTGCTCATTGCACCACGAGTGAAGATAGAGTCACTCCCCTTAAATTCGCTTGTAATTATGCTGTTTTTTCTTGAAGTTGGTGGTAGTGGTGATGTTGTTGTATCTACGGTTGTGTCTATAGCTGTTGTCGTCGCCTTCTCTGATTTTGTATGCATTTTAGAACTTGAGTCTAATTTCCTGTCCTCGCTTGATGGGTTTCCTGCCGAACTCATACTACTTTGTGCAGACTGCTCCATATTATCCTTATTGCCTGGTCTATGACTTGTTGAATTTGCACTATTTTTGGTAGTGGGATCAACTCTCGTATCTTCATTTGATTGATTACTAGTTGAACTTGTAGAACATTCGGTCATGTGATCCCCTTGATTGGATCCATGAGGTGGATTACTACTTTCAGTAAGTGGATCCGTATTTCTAGTTTCATCCGCTGGCTTGCTCTTTGACTTACTGCTTCTTTTGGGAATTGGATTCATATTTTTGGGTTCTTATTGTGCCTTTTCCGATCAAATGTTTTTCATCTGCAATACAATTCAAAGCTGCTTTAATCACATACAACAATGAATAATCACACTTGTTGTACAATATAAATGGTTCAAAATGTGTGTACAAACTTGCATAAGATTTATGGTGAAAAAAAACAGTTTGAAGTTTGCTCTGTACTAATCAGAAAGATAGTTTTTCTCATATTTTGTTTAATGGACAGATGCATTTGGCATTGCTTACTATTAAGCTGTGTTTCCTTGAGATCCACGTAGGGGGGTAGTCGCTTCACCTTAAGTTGGAATTTTATTTTTTCGGTTCAATGAGTGACTAATAGTGATTGCCTATTACATGCTTCTACTGATTGCATTGAAAGATGCAACAAAGCAAATTAGAAATGGATATTTCATATTATAGCACTACGCTAAAATCATAGTCAGTCAAGCAAGCACATGCTCAATTTAACAAAGTACCTCCTAAGATATCAGCCTCCGATGAAAATGTTAAGAATGCAAGTCTTGGAAAAACGCGTTATGATGAATATCTGATTAGAGTGGAATAAAAGTCAGCAAACATATAGTACATATAACATAATTACACATGATCATTCATGCCTACTATTTAGAATATTTTAGATATAACTATGAGACTTTTAGCTAATCATTGCACATTGTCATCCCATGAAGAGAAAAACATTAGTGCAAGATGGATGATCATCCACACATTTGTGCCTAATATCCTTATAATTAAAAGTTTTAAATAAAACCAAAACATGAATAACAGCATTCAAAGCAAGCAACAGTTAAAAATGTAAAAAGGTTTCAAGACTAACCAATAATCGAGAATTTTCAGCAACATTCAATCAAAAAATATATCTTTTTATATCAAAATTATCTGCTTCTCCCATTAAAAACAAGAAAAGGGAAATGTAGGTGATAGAGAAGATTAGAATGGAAAAGAAAAGTGGGTTTTGCATAAAATGAGGTTGTGATCGAAACCCATGATGGGATTTGGATGGAGTTTTGTTTAGAAAGAATTTCAAAAAATTGGAATGGTTGAGAGAGAAAAGCGTTAGAGTTTAGAAAAGAGAAGAAGAGAGAAGAGGGTATCAGGGGAAATAGAAAATCCATAAATAACCAAACAAGAAGAAGAGAAAGACGTGGTGATGATGAAAGAGAGAGGGAAACGGTCTTCAAACCAATATGAGAACAGACGTGGTGACAGCTCCTTCTACCTGTGAAGTCTTTTGTCGCAACAATGCTCGCTCTCTCTCTCTCTCTCTCTCTCTCTCTCAAACAGTCAAAGTGTTCTGTTCTGCAACTTGGATTAAATGCTTAAATTGGATCTAGGCCCAATTCTGAATTAGATTAACTAGGAAAGATCCATGGACCGAGCCCATAGTTTTCCAAGTGTACCGTCCATAATTTCAAACCAAATGGGCCTTGTGATCTGTTCTGGACTTCTGGTTCATTCAAGCCCAATTAAAGTCTGTCAACATGAGTGATCTATTGCAGCCAAAATCCCATGGTCACAAATGAAAATTTGTGATGATGAAACACTGGTGTTTTTAAATTTTGGTTAATATATGTTTACAACTTTGATAGATATACAGTATCTGTTAAAATCTTGTAATCTTTATTTTGGTCTACATGATCACTTTGTGAGGTAGGAGTTGGATTTGCCTTCCACAATGCAGATATTTAAGATCGAATTGGCACCAGTGTCTAGTGCACCACAAACTAGCTTTACATAAAGTAATGAATAGATCAGCTTCCACAAACATTGAAACTTTATATCCATGCATGACAGTGATTCAGTATTTCAATTTATACTCGTCAACTTATGCATCTTCAGCATTGCATACTCTAAAACCAGCTTGTTGGTTTCTTAATTCAACTTAATGGATGTTTTTGTTGCATATACGCCTGCACAGAGTTATTCCCTATACACTTTGGTGAAAAATCAGTATGATAGGGAAGAGTACTTTACAACCTTCGTGAACTGACTCTTAAATTTCTTACATAGGTGATGATAGATTGATAGGGATAGGGTTAGCATGCATATCATGAAGAGTTTTTAAGGAGAACTTTTACCAAATCTGCTGATATATATGCTTCAATCTTATGTAGATTCTCCACTCCACTATCAAGTGGGTCTGCTACACTACTGCTAGGAAAACTGCACTGTGCACCAACTTATTGTTCCATGCCAATTTGGCCTTGAAATAATCTCGAAAAGGACCTTCACTTGCCAGGCTCGCACACTCGCTGATAGCTTAGTTCTAAGTTTCTAACTTCTAATTATAGATTACTCATTAGTGAGCTAAAAAGTCTAAAACTACATGTTGGTGTTGCATGGTCTTGTTTAAGCACTAGAATATTTGTTCAAACATAGCTGACTTATTCAAATATATTAAAACAAATCTTCAATAACATTATTCGTGCCTCATGCTATGATCCTATCATAATAATTAATCCATACAAAGACCATGTTGACAATATATTCTAATTTTGAGCAAGCTATCATGTTAATCAGTAATCACCATAATGATCAGATAAGGCATTTGGTACGAATCCGTCAGAAACAGGGGACATTTTCTCCCTTCATGTTGTTTGAATTTCTTTGATATAATTGTTTGGCCCCTCGCGATAGGGGCCTCCATATATGTACCTTAAAGTTTAATATTCTCCACCCAAGCCTAATGTTCTCGACAATCCCATGCAAGTAATGTGGCACTGCAATCAAATGATCTTAATTTGAACTTTGAAGCCTGAGTGGCTGAGTGCCTGACTATATGGAGATCCCAAGTAAACTTGATTATGATCATGATGCACAATGATATGCAAACCAAGTAACCCTACAAGGACTCAATAAGAATTATTCTTATTACTTTTTTTCCAATCCATAATACATTCTTCATGAATTATGGACCAGTACTGTAAGATTAAGATTCTTTTCCTCAGTTTTAGCCTAGGTACCAATGTGCGCTCCTGAGAAAGGGGACCATTTAGTCCTAAATATATGTTTTTAAACACTAAAAAAGCAGTCTTATTCACTGGTCAAACAAATTGCAGATTCATGAAACATCTCTCTTTTCTCTTTAAATTTGTACAACAGTACAACTATATATCAGTCTGTCACCCTATCTATGAATAAAATGGGAGAGAAGGTAGGGATGGGGATGTTAAAGTTTATTAAAGTGATGATAGATCACCCTTCACCAATTTGCTTTATAAAATCAATCTGCATGTTTTTGCTTTTTCTTTTTCTTGGTGTAATCTAAAGTAAAAGGTTCCTCGATGACTACTACTACACTACTATTACCTCTTGTATGCAAATTAAACACAAGAAAGAAAGATAGTCCAGCAGTCCAGCTCTCCTTTTCTCTCCCCCTTCCCAAGGTATCTTAAGTAGTAGAAGTGAAATTCTAACATTTGTTTTAAGTTTTAACTGAAACTTATTAACATACTTTTTGCGAATTGTTATATAAAATATTCCTTTATTTGTGTGTTGTTTACATACATAATTAATTCATGGGGGGTACCATTGATTAACATATTGATTAATTGTCTTAGATATTGGAAGTAGATGGAATCAAATCGTCCAAGTGGATAGGGTCATTCATATCAATGACCAGTCGAAATATTTTTGTCGACAAACATTGGATATATATGTTCATATATATCACGGATCATCAGACTGTCATTTGCTTGATGTAATATTTGCGACATTCATCGATTCTCGTGAATCGTGACACCAGTTATTTTTATGAAGTTGGAGAAATCAAATGTTCTAAGGTACTATTACTACCTATTGGGCCATTGTGTCTGTCTACTGTCCTATATATTCTAGCTCTAATATGAATATGATAAAGGAGGAGGGAAATGCATAATAGTCATTTCACAAGAAAAGTAACGGTAATCTAAATTTCTTTGATCGCAATGGTGGTGGGAAGGAATACCAACTTTATACAAACAAAGCTTTTGCTTTTCTTTAGAAAGCAAAGATGAAAGAATTTTTTTACAAGAGCAATGGCAATGGTTCTCTTTACTATCACTACCAAAGGCTCTTCATATGTTTCTTTCTCTATGAAACTCTCTGCTTCTCTTCATTAAAGAAATTTCAATTCAGTAGAACCCACTTTGATCATAATTCCAAAGGTATTCAATGGCTTCTTCTGGTATTAAGTTTATCTACCTTTCTTTCTTACATCTCTTTCTTATTGCTTATTCTTCTTCTTATTCAATTTCTTCACATAATTCATATTTATGGAGACAAGCTTCAATTCTAGTTTCAGTTAAACAAGATTTCCATATGTTTAGTTCTTCTTCTTTTAGTACCTGGGATGAATCAAACTTCATGTCTCTTTGTTCATGGACTGGTATCCAGTGTGATGACATGAAAAGATCAGTAGTTTCAGTTGATATATCGAATTTAAACATTTCCGGCTTTATTTCCCCTGTAATTCTAGAGCTTAGAAGTCTTGTTAACCTTACAATCTCTGGGAATAGTTTCTCAGGCGTGTTCCCGCGTGAAATTCATAAGCTAGCAAACCTTAGGTACCTCAACATATCCAGCAATCAGTTTAATGGTAGCTTGAACTGGGATTTTTCTTTGTTGAAGGACCTCGAGGTGCTAGATGTTTATGACAATAGCTTCTTAGGGCCTCTTCCTACTGGTGTCGCGGAACTTCCAAAGCTGAGGCACTTGGACCTTAGTGGAAACTATTTCTCAGGGAAGATTCCACCAAGCTATGGAGGTTTGAAGGAGCTGAATTATCTTTCACTGGCAGGAAACGACTTGGGTGGCTTTATACCAAGTGAACTTGGCAACCTTACAAATCTCAGAGAGCTCTACGTAGGTTACTTCAACAAGTACGAAGGCGGGATCCCACCTGAGCTTGGTAACTTGATCAATCTAGTTCGTCTCAGCCTTGCGAACTGTGGCTTAGAGGGTTCAATTCCACCTGAGCTGGGCAATCTAAACAAGCTGGATACTTTATTCTTACAAACAAATCAACTCAGTGGTTCCATTCCAACTGAATTGGGCAACATGAGTAGCTTGAGATCCCTTGATTTATCGAACAATGGCCTGACAGGAGAGATTCCGGTCGAGTTCTCTAAGCTGCAGGAGCTTCTCCTTCTCAACATGTTCATCAACAAGTTTCATGGAGAAGTCCCACATTTCATCCAAGAGCTGCCTAACTTAGAAGTCTTAAATCTTTGGCAAAATAACTTCACGGGAGCAATTCCACCGCAGCTTGGAAAAAATGGAAGACTGAAGTATCTTGATCTCTCTACAAATAAGCTTACTGGTTTGGTTCCTAAATCTCTCTGCATTGGTAGAAGACTAGAGACCTTGATTTTGCTTAATAATTTCCTGTTTGGGTCACTACCTGATGATCTAGGAAAATGTGGCACGCTTGTGAGAGTTCGAATGGGGCAGAATTATTTAAGTGGCGCAATTCCATACGGTTTTCTATACTTGCCAGAAGTATTACTAATGGAACTGCATAACAACTACCTTACAGGTACACTTGCAGATGATCCAACTCAGGTACCTTCAAAACTAGGCCAATTGAACCTCTCAAACAATCGCCTATCTGGATCACTTCCTTCTTCAATTGGAAATTTCTCAGGCTTGCAGACACTTCTACTCAGTGGAAACCGATTCACGGGGAAAATACCGGCAGAATTGGGACAGTTAAAACATCTACTCAAGTTAGACATGAGTAGAAACAACTTCACTGATGGCATACCTCCACAGATAGGCAATTGTGTCTTGCTTGCCTACTTAGATTTGAGCCAAAACCAACTGTCCGGTCCAATCCCAGTTCAAATTACTCAAATTCATATACTCAATTACTTCAACATCTCCTGGAACTATTTAGACCAGAGCCTGCCAAAAGAAATCGGAGCCATGAAAAGCTTAACCTCTGCAGATTTTTCACATAATAACTTTTCAGGTCGTATACCAGAAACCGGCCAGTATGCATACTTCAACTCTACTTCCTTCCTTGGCAATCCTCAGCTCTGTGGTTCCTATGGAAACTCCTGTAATAATTCGTCAACCTCGTCAGAACAGTTAAATACTCGACACAATACTAAATCAGTCCCTGGAAAATTCAAGCTAGTCTTCGCATTAGGACTCTTAGGATGCTCACTGGCTTTTGCCATTGCCGCAATCATCAAGACAAGATCAGTAAAAAGGAAGAACTCAATATCATGGAAGCTGACAGCATTTCAGAAGCTAGAATTCGGCAGCAATGATATTCTAGAATGCTTGAAGGAGAACAACATCATTGGCAGAGGTGGAGCAGGAATAGTTTATAAAGGAATAATGCCAAATGGAGAACAGGTTGCCGTAAAGAAACTGTTGAGGATCAGCAATGGTTCTTCTCATGATAATGGATTCTCTGCTGAAATACGTACATTGGGAAGGATACGCCATCGAAACATTGTACGTTTGCAGGCGTTCTGTTCCAATAAAGAGACCAATTTACTTGTGTACGAGTATATGCCGAACGGAAGCCTTGGTGAAATTCTTCATGGGAAGAGAGGGGGCTATCTGCAGTGGGACACTAGGCTAAAGATAGCAATAGAAGCTGCAAAAGGAATCTCTTACTTGCACCAAGACTGTTCACCATTGATCCTTCATAGGGACGTAAAGTCCAACAATATTTTGCTCGACTCTCAGTTTGAAGCTCATGTCGCAGACTTTGGATTGGCCAAATTCTTGCAAGACAATGGAACATCAGAGTGCATGTCTGCTATTGCTGGTTCTTACGGTTACATTGCTCCAGGTAAATATCTGTTTATATGTCGTTTATCCGCTAATTCTTACTCGTAGCCAAGCCTTTGAAATCATCTATAGAGATCGATAAAAACAATTAATACTAACGTTAACTGAGGACTATTTAAAAAAAAAAAAAACGTTAACTGAGTTAATGACTTCAGCACTTGAAAATCTTCACATGTAAGTCCGAAAAAATTTGTGAAGAGAGAGCAATTAGAACAGTTTTGTAATGTCATTATTAAATGATCGTTCGTCAGTCAGCACATAAGAAAAACATGACCACAGTTTTTAGTTTTAGGAGATCATGGCATCAAACGCCCAATATACCATGATGACACGCCATCACCATCACTGGCAGTGCCTATTATTAGTGTATCTATGGCATGATTGGCTTATAATGTCAAGTAGTACTAAAGTTCCTGTTCAAATAAATAATTGAATATATCTCTGAACTAAAACTGGCTAAGCCCAATGTACTGACTACTGAAGGAGAAGGTTCATGTGAAGTGCAAGAAGAGCAACAACAAAAGGAGTGAGAAACTGAGAATTATCCTTTTTCCAAATCTACCATGGCTGTACTGATGTACTCTGTAGGGGGTTTACACACTACAGTCTACATACACATTCAAACCAATCACACATTCCTCTTTTGACTGAAGTTCACAACTCTAGAGAATCCTGATAAGGATCTAAGCTTTATTTTTAAATTTTTGTTTTCACAGTCATAAAGCACTACTTTGCTTTTGTTAATTATTCTTTTTTACTTTAGCACTTTGAGGTTGTTACTTTGATAGGGAGATTGCTTTTTCCTGTCTCATCTTTTATAACTTTGTTGTGACAGAATACGCGTACACTTTAAAAGTTGATGAGAAAAGTGATGTGTATAGCTTTGGGGTGGTGTTGTTAGAGCTGGTAACTGGAAAAAGGCCAGTGGGTGATTTTGGTGAAGAGGGACTAGATATAGTTCAATGGGCAAAGATGAAAACCAATTGGAGTAAAGAAGGGGTGGTGAAGATCATAGATCAAAGGCTTAGCGACGTACCATTAAATGAAGCCATGCAGGTTTTCTTCGTTGGAATGTTATGTGTCCAAGAACAAAGTGTTGAGAGACCCACCATGAGAGAAGTCGTTCAGATGCTCGCACAGGCCAAACAACCACAAACATTTTTTGTACAGTGATGAACAGACATATATGTTTGTTATTGAATGTAATCGGACAAATATCCCCTTAGTGTGAATTCACTGTCCATTTCCCTTGTACTGTAGTAACAAAGTTCTCTGTTTTTAACTTTCATTTTTCATGAAAATCATATAAGTTTAACCATATGGACATTCACTAGATTAATCAATAACATACTTTCACATGAACTTCTTTGGATGGTACATATACCTTCAAAATGGTTTTTAGTTCTACGTTTTCATTTCTAGAACTTGGGACAACCAGCTATTCTACATCTAACAATTCTTCCAAACAGATAGCCTGAGAGCCATAACTGTCCGCATATTTCTTGTTTTATTTCACACAAGCACTTCAGATGCCACTTTATCCAATGTAAATCAATCAGCCCGAGTCAACTAAACTTGTGGAAGATTACCGTCAGACTCATTCACAGAGTACAGAACTGTGACATTTATGTTACCACTATTACTACCCAAACATAACTAGAGAGTATTTGTTAATGTGAATATGAGAGTGTCTACAGCGTAGGGTTCGAAGCCTATCATCTGTTCCATACCCTATCAGATACACATGCAATAACAAATTGAGGTATTAAATGAAAAGTGCAAAACCAGCAAAAGTAATAAGGAACTAAATTCATTCATGCTATGAAGTCTTTTTTTCATGCCAAGTAGCTAATCTCATTAGATCTTTCCTTTCCAAAATGTGAAGCATAATACAAACTAAACTAAGCATAATACAGATATTTGACTGAAATGATCCTATACAGATGGAAAATTGAGTAAAGTACAACTCCTAAATAACCAGAAAACTAAACTTCATAAGATTACCATCATCATCTTGACAGGTGCTTATCGGATCAAAAAAGATAATCTAGAAGAGCCAAATGAACTCCCAAGGTAGGGGCAGAAACATCTAGAGTCAAGACCATAAAGATGCAAAGTCGGCACAACTGAGAGAAACAGAAACCAGCAACGGAACAGCACTCGTGTGCATCGCAGGCCCCTCTCCAACAATGTAGCTGACTGTCTCTTGTACATGCTAGTAGCACTGGTCATGAAAATATTCTGAAGGTATTGAAGGAGGGCAATACTTCTTCGCCACGAACTTGTACTGATAAGAACAATTGATCATTAATTAAATGCTTAGATAGTATTCTCAATATGGTACACACATAAAAATATAATCAAAGCTAATAACTTGCAACTTGCAAGAACACCTAAAAGGCTAAAACAGGTCCCTATAAACTTCTAACCATTTGATTGACATTATATGAGTTTATGCCACAAACTGACTTCAATTATCAACTATCATCACTTTGGTAAGTTATGTCTCACTCACAATATCAAAATAGTTTCCATACAATCCAAAGGGGAGAGAGAAAGAGAGACTACCTTATGTTGACTGTACTTCTCTCTAATAGCAGGTAAACTGCTGGAATGGCTGTTGCAGAAAAGGTGATGTAGCACCTTCACGCATTCACATAATTCAGAGGGCTTGTACTGTGTGTAATGAGCCAATGTAGAGTTCTGTACCACCAAATTTCAAAAATCAACAAAGGTCAGTAGTCGAAACAAATTAAAGGACCAACTGTTTTGAATTTACTATCCAACAGATAGTCAGGTACACATTATTACATTTGGATACCAAATAAAGGAAATCAAGTTATGCTTAAAAATACATACCCAAGGTCTATTTCCTGGTAGCAGTATATACTTTGCCAAGAATATTGCAGAAGCAGCTATTAACGAAGGTGAATAACGAAGCATGCTATACTCCAGGAGGGATAGCTCAGCAACATAGTTAGCAAGGCACTCCAGCTGCAGGGTGGGTACCTCATTGTTTCCGTTAGCAGCATGTGCAAAACGCCTTTCAATAAATGAAGGGATGTTAATATGTTATACAATAAACAAACTCTGGTAATCATATTACTCAGGAGCTAACTGTTACCTGAGAAAACATTTTGCTGTTGGGGCTGTCATTTCAAACTTCAAAAAGTTCAACACAGCAGATTCCATTTGAAGGACCTGATGCATTTAAGTTTATTAAATATTTTCATTTTCAGGGAGAATATTTAAAACACAATGTAGGAAACAAAAAAGAGAAACTGCACCTCCTCTTTGAAATATGTGTTATCGGTTATATAGCAGAACTCTTCCACTTGAGGTGCACAGATCTCCTCATATTTGCTGAAAAATCAACATATTGTACAAAACTTACGAAAAATAATAGATATGATGACTTCTCTAAAGAAGAGATAACAAACAGTGAAGGAAACAGATTTTGGATCTTACGCAGCAATCATCATGCAGGCGACACCGAGCAATTGTAGGCGTTGTCTGTTCATCCCATTCCCAGAAAGGTAACGATCAATGTAATTAACAGTCAAATACAACGTATCTGGTACAAGCCTGTATTCTTCAGCAACCTGCAAAGATGCAGAAGTTAGATACTCTACAATGTGAACGTCAAAATATTAAAACAGTTGAAATCTAATAAAAGTTCATTTGGTTACCTCTACAAGCCAATCAACCAGTATTGCGCGCATGCTGGGATTAATGTCCTTTTGAACTCCATCCATGAAGTCTGTGGAAGGTCTTTTCTTGTTCTGCCAGACCCCATTAAATATGCAATCCAGTCAAAAACAAAATAAATGTTCGGAAATTCTCATAAGAACACATTCCAGATTACACACTCCATACGTTGAATGAGTGTTTTTATGATCCCATCTGCAATAATCCAGAACTAACGCTTCCTACTGGATGACTCCTAAGTCCTACCCCATTGAGGTAATTTCCATAAAATTATACACATACATATTCGGTCTATTATGTAGATAAACATGACATTATCATGGTAATACTTGTAATGAATCTATAGTCACAGAGGCTTTATAATAGATGAACAAAGGCAGTAAAATTAATGATGTACCAGAGTCACAGTCTAAGATACTTTGAAACCAAGACAATTATATATTGTAATACTAAAACCTGCAATTGCAATGGCATTACAATAAAAAATCGATAGATGTAAAAGAAATAGCACCTCAGATGCACGCAAGTGCTTGTAGATATCACATGCAATAGTTGCACACATTTGAGGGTCGTCATACTTGTTATCAACATTAAAAATCTTATCACTTGTGTCCACTCCCACGTGTAAATCTCTTTTACAAACATTTCCTGAGAGCATTACAACATATATAAGATGAAATATGCGTAAATAATATGCACTTCAAATCTACAAGAAAATACATAAAGTGGTGCCACATTTAATACCTGATATTCCTTGTATGTGCTCTGAGATGTGGAAGCTATTACTTGCTTTTCTTTCGATAGAAGCGACTGCAGAAGCCTCAGCATTGTCTATGTATTCAACATCTGGGCTTTTAAGTGAATCACAAGTCGACATTGTTTCATCCAATGAAACTGAGCCTCCACCTGACCGGCTCGGAGAAATATCCATGCTGCAAGGCCCAAGAAGGGGAGTAACAGTAGGTGCATGTTTAGTACGTATCGCTAGAGTTGTATCCTTCCTAGAAACCGATGTTTTCGATTTTATAGCTGAGGATGCAGGCACTGGATTCCGACGCAATGCTGTATTGCTAGTGCAAGCAGAAAGCCCTTTGTTCACCTTTGTGAATGCAGGAGCACAAGCCTTGAAATTTGATTAAAACAGTCAATAACATTTTCCAAATCCTATAGTGGAAACTAGACAAAATTATAACATATATCCGAAGTAAAAACATCGATATAATTGAAATAGCAACAAGGTTCACAGTCTACACTAACTTGCCAATGCTTGAATATTAAGAGCATACTTTTAACTACCCTAAGCATTCAATGACAATTAACATATTTCCAAGTTTTCCTTTCCTCCCAAAACAATAGTTCAGGGTTATGTCCGTAGCAAACAAGTTTATGTTAACGCGCAACAGGACTTCTCTCTACTCCTTTTTGTGGAAAGATCCATAAATAAAAGAGAACCACTGTTCCATTTTAAGCTATATTTACGATGATCTGTTGTATAATCATATTATTAAGGATATGACAAGGTAGCTGTTGCTTCCAAATAGTACATAAATCCCGAAAGAAATCATAAAGACTATTATATAGGGGTCTCAATGAGAACTAAGGTTGGTGTGGTTGTCAAACTCCCTAATTGATTACCTATCACAAAATGCAAGCTTGCCATTTTGAATATTAATAACAGCATTTGCAAATTTCATTTTCTTATTCATATTCGACATTAGTAATAGAAAATAGACTTGGCAAATTTTTCATGACTTAAACATATTCATTGGGAAAGAAAGCAAAATCCAAATATCCAAAATGTCTGAGATTATCGCAGATATGTATAAACACAATTTTCGCGATATACACTTTGTTAATCTAAATACACTTCAGACAAATACCCTTTTCTTTCCTAGGGAAAACAATTCTTTTACAAACATTAACCTTCAAAAACTCATAGATAAAACTAACACATTCAATGTGTTCTTTAAATCTCAATCATCAATCAAAACTATATACATTAATTCTTAGAAACACTAAACCCGGATTAAAACCCCTAAACATTTAACTTTATTAGAATCATGCTAACAACCAAAATAAGCAAGAAATCAAAAGAATCAACAAATTAAAATTGAAACTCTTGAAAGAAGTTACTATAATTACCAAGAAACCATAAAGAAAGATGCAAAATGAATGATTTTTTTCGCAAAAATTAAGATTTTACCTGATTCCCTAATGTTGATCCATATGTACGAACAGAAGTTCGAGATGATGTATTGTTGGTAATGTTACTAAGTGCCACTCGTTTCTTTGCTTGGTGTGGTGGAATTGGTACAACCTTTGTTGTTGCATTCTCTGATGAAGCAGGTCTCTTTGATGATGAAGACGAAATTGATGAACGTCGGTTTTGATTCGACATTTTGTTAAATTTTACTTAAAACCCAAAAATCCCTCTGTTTCTTGCTTTGAGATAAAGCAAGAAAACTGCAGATTAGGAAAAAGGAACAACAAGAAGAAGAAGAATTAAAGAAAACCCTTTAAAAGAAATTTCGGAATTAGGGTTTAATGGATTTTCTTGAAGAGAAAGAAAGTGAGTGAAGAGAAGAGAAGAGAAGAGAAGAAAGAACTCAGAAAGAAAGAGAGAGAAAGAGAAGGGAAGAGAGAGAAAGGGAAGATTGAGTTTGTATTAATTAATGATTTTTTTTTTTCTTTCTAAGAGAGGGAAAGAGAGAATTCGAAATGGTTAAGGTGATAAAGAAATCTAGACCGTTAGATTAAGGAGGATTTTGATTATTTTAATGTACAAGGAAATATATGATCGTTGTGAAGCATATGCGCAGAGAGGCAGAAGAGGAGCGGAACACCAACCAAAGCTTTCACTTCACGCACGCTCTTACTATGAGTTTGTTTTAAATTTTGAATTCAAACTATACTATACTATACTTTAGTCAGAAATAATGTAGGGTAGGGTCTTTTGGGCCTTGACTTTGTCTTTTATGGATCTGCCAATCTAACCAAAAAGTCCAAATTTAGATTAAGACAACCAAAGTATGGATCTTCTCAGCATGACTACATGTACATGAGCATTCTATTTCCAAGGTGATTTTGAATCTAAATGGTACCAAATCAATAGACTCTGGGGATCATAGTTTGAAAATAGCTGAGTGACCGCGATTTTGAGCATGATAGTACATTATACATAGAACACAAGTTTACGAGTAGAAAAAAATAAATTATGGAGGGCATCTCTAATGGTTCATCAAATCTTCATCAAATTTGAATTTGATGAAAAAGTCAAAAAAACTCCATCTAATGGACCATCAAAACTTTTTCAAATTTGATATTTTAGCAAAAATCATCAAAAGTTCATCAAATTTGATGAAATTTTGGTGAAAAGGTTGAGGTTTGATACTGGGTGAGGCGGGCAAGAGAAGACCGCTTCACTTAAAGCGGCTAATGAAGTGCCGCTTAAAGTGGCACTTCAAAGCCCGCTTTAACTAAGTGGCACTTGGACCAGCCCATTAACTAAGTGAAGCGGGTGTTGGGGGCCCGCTTTAGTGAAGCGGTCATCCATTAGCCGCTTTAACTAAGTGAAGTGGGTGTTGGAGGCCCGCTTTAGTGAAGCGGTCATCTATTAGCCGCTTTGTTGATGAACCATTAGATGGAGCAGATTTTCAAAGCAAATTTTTCATCAAAGTAGCATCAAATGTGTATACGTGGACCATCAAATTTGATGAACCATTAGAGATGCCCTCAATAGGTTTAAATTGAATTGACACATTCCTTATTATTTTGACACTGATGAAGGTTTAAATTTCTCATGTTAAACCTTGAGGAACCAATGACACAATTACTCATTCACATACTATGGTCTTGTGAGCCTTGACTTCATTTTTTGTGGATCTGCATACCCAAATCAAAGTTGGAAGTTCAAAGTATGGACTTCAACAAGACAGTTAGACAGGTTCAAAAACCAAGATTTCAAACACATGATTCCTTGTTATGTGTTGTACTGTTGTCCAAAGAATCGACTAGTCTGTCTAAACTGAGTCATCTGGGTCCACCCAATTTGGGAAGACATGGCCACACGCCCAATCAGAACTAGGCTATGTATAGTATGTAGTACTAAAATTGTGGCAATAGGTAGTGATACAGTATTCAGAATGTCCCAAGGCATATACATTAATGCTGGAAGTGGAACTCAATATATTTACTGTACACTTTTTCAGGATACCCAAGTTTTGTAATCACTGGGCAGTAGACACTCTGAATTATATTCTTATTTTTAGACTCTGATGAAGTCTCTTGTGCTTCTTATCAAAATGGCTATATCATGGTTCAACCTCCTACTACCAAATTGTGCCAGGCTCAACCATCATCTACCTTCATCAAATTAATTCCTCACAATAGTGATCCAGCAGTCTTTTGATTATAGAGAATGAGCTATAAAGCATTGCCAATGGATCTGCAGAGTTATTTACAAGAAGGCTTTAACAGACAGTGGGCTTCCCACCGGGCACTCACCCTTTATGTGAGGATAAGTAAATTTATTGTTCAGATATGAATATACATCCCAAAAACCATCTAAATTACACTTCATAAAGACGATTTTCCAGTTATATCAGGCTCTCGTTCAGGTAGTAAAAAATTGATTTTTTGCTAGAGTAAAAGTGCGTCAATATTTCTTTTGCCTTCAGGGCCCTTAGTATACCATGATGAAACGTAGTCCCCATATACAACCTCTCGATAACGTGCTGGGCAGTTCTCACTAGTAAGATGTGCAGCAGGAGATATCTTCCTCGACTTGGCAGGGTCATGAAATGTGGCAACTGATAGCCTTGCTTGCTGGGCATTAGTCACAGCTCGATGCTGAGAGCTTCGATAGTGGCCATTGGTTATTATCTACACGAGCAATTAAGGACATTACAAACATTCTTTCTGCGTCGTATGAAGCAACCAGCATAAAATAATAGCAATACCCCATTAGAACGCATTTATAAAGTAAACAATATAATGAACAGTAGAATAAGAGACACAGCAACACAGAATAAAACACGACCCATACCAATGATGATTTAATGAAGTTGGTTTAAACCTATAACCAAAAGTTGGCACTGGATAAGTATTCCATAAGACATAGTTTATGAGCTGCGAAAAATAATTTCGAAATATATGTAAATGTATATAATAGCTAACCTCTCATAATGAAAAACAGAATCAGTAGAGAGTTGTCAGAGAAAACAAGTGCCCTAAAGACGAGCTTCTACTGTATAAAATCTTTCCTATTTAAACAGCTGCATAACAAGGCGTATTAGGTAGTTTAGTAGCTACATCAATATTGTAGTGTGCAAGGTATTCGATATACAGAGTAATATGCAGATGGTGATGTGCTCAAGTAGATAGAGTCTCTAACATAAACAATACAGATATAGAATGACTTGGGTTGTCCGTCAACACTCAGCAGCCTCCAGCTGAAGCCTTTTCTCCAATCCTTAACAGTTAAACACTGTGCTTCTTCATTTTTGTTGTAGTGGCTCTATCCTAGCTTAAGAATATGAGAAAAAAAAGCCTACTCCTCGTGCTTGGGGATAGAAATCTTTTCCTTCTCAGAGGTTCGTCCATGATAAGTATAGTTATATGCTATCAAACATTTAGAGGTTTCCCTCAGAACAGAGTATTGTAAGCTTTGATATGTGGACGGATCACAGTCTCAGTATCGATAATGGCGGTCCTTCCAGCACTGGGTCTTATTCTTATATGTAATGATAAAGAAATTGAAAATAGTTGTTCAATTTACCCTAAACACCCAATTGAGTGACCAATTCTGGGAAGGCCATTCCATGACATTCTTTGGCAGTGTGCTCTTGCCAGAAGTAATAAAGTGAAATAGAAAAATATGTTAATACTACTCCTAGTTCCCTGTTATTTTCAAAATTATAATATAGTTATATGATTGCATTTTGAATCTTACCAAACAGGAGAGGTGGCAATGAATATTGCTCCAACACCTCTTTTGAGACTGTGACTAGGTCTTCTGCTTCTGGTCGAATGCTAGTTTCCCACAGCTAATCCTAGTTCATTTCAAGAGATTTTCCCCTCTTCGTTTTCTTCCACTCTCCTATCCTACATTATTGTTACCTGTGCCACACCCACTTCGCCCCTTTTCTTTGGCTTTCCTTACCACTGGAAATTTCTTAGCTGATCCTAATATCACTTTACGCAAGTCTCACTAGTAGGCAGTTTGTTTGAAAATAATTACTACATTATTATGTGAAAATGGGGCTACAATTTGCTAAAATTCCTTTGACATGAGATACTACCAAGTAAATCTCATCAGGGTTTTTTTTTTTTGGATAATGAAATGATACAGGTGTATCCTATTAGGAGCTTAGTGATCCTCGAGATTGGTGTCTTGAGGATAGACATTTGCCACCCTACGACTTGGTCGTCGCGAAGCGATGACGCTGCGGGTCCAGGGCGCAGCGCCTGGATGGGGTTCGGGGCAGCACCCCGAAAGGTCTTTGGGATTCTGGAGAGTTCTAAAGACATATTTCCTTATTCCGGGTGAATAGGAAATAGGTTTCCTTGTATGATTCGAAGTCGTCCAAGGTCTATAAAAAGGTGTTTTGGCCAAGGCCAAAACATAAGAGAGGTAGCTAGGACTTAGCTTGTCTAGAGAGTATTGTGAGGCAGAGATTCTTGTAATCTTCATAATATTCAATAAGGAAGATAGTTTTCTTCGAGATCTTGTGTTTTGTTTATCTTATTTACTGCTATTGTTTAATTCCGCATTCAATAGTATCTTTACCTAGTAATTTGTATCATGAAATTTCATCGATGAATGACTAAAATTTGTGTTCTTAATCACTACGAAGCAAACCACACTACAATACTGATAACCTCACGTACTACTATAGTATACTTCAACTGTAGAAACTGAGAATAATCACCTCAGTTTGATCTGCCAAAATGACAACAATCGCATCAGTTATCGGTTGCACAGTGATCCATTCACCATCCTTCAATACATGAAGACCCTCCACATCATCCTGTATTAGAAGAGTAATGGCACCCATGTCTGAATGGGATTGCAAGCCAAGGGTAAGGTCTGGTTGCGGACAAGGCGGGTAATAGCTGATAGTTATATTCTGGTAAATCTCTCCAACAGCATCTTCAATAAAGGAAGAAGGTAAGCTCAAACTTTCTGAAATCATGTTTAACAGCTTCAAAGCAAGCTCTTTCATGTGATTACTATACTCCACCATAACATCTCTACATAAAAATGATTCTAAATGAATTAATCAAATGTGTTTGACAAAATGCCTCAATGAAAACAAAATCAATCAATCAATCAAACAAGCAAACAAAACCTGTAAAAAGAAGGCCATCTATTAGGATTCCGACGAGAAAGAGGCAAAGTATGATGATCAAAGTAATCTCTCCAATCCAAAACACTATCATCTTTAACCAACATTCTACTACCATAACCTTCAGAAGCTGCAGAACTCGAATCACAAGAATACTTCTTCTTCTCTTCCATGGACCAATTGTTGAAAAACGAGCGACCAGCATTCCTCATGTCGTCAAGTAACTTCTTGGGTACCCCATGATTTGTAATTTGAAATGATCCCCATTCTTTACAAGCTCGCCGGAGTTCATGACGCAATTGATCGGAATGTTTGGGATCGAAGTTAAATAAGTCGATAACAGGGACACCGGAATCTGTTGTTTTCCGGCGAAATTTATCCGGACGATTCTCTAAAGGTTGGATGTATTGCGATGGCACGTGTTGTAAACCGATTTCGGATAAAGTTTGTACTCTTTCAGGTTCGGTGGTAACAACGATAGCTTCCATGTTTGCACAAACAGCAGAGAGAGAAACAGAAAGAAGAACAACTGGTTCAGTGGTGTTACGTAGAAATTGTTATGGTGGTGAATAGAAAAAAAAAAAAAAAACATGGTGCTGAATAGAAATACCTATGGGAATGAAACCTACCTTATTATAAAGACAACGGCGATTATAAAAAAAAAACACTCATGGTACTGATCTACTTAAAAAGAAGTAGAATCTATTTCCATAGCATGTCATGTTTTTGTCGAATGGTTACTTCCTTGTACTCATATTCATGAAACTGAACTCTTGAAGCATTCTAAACTGCTTGAATTGAGTAATTCTAGAGCTCTCAAAATATTTGGCCAGGGCAAAGCTGCAACAGTACATAAGTTTTAACAAATTGTTTGCAAGGCAACTTTACTCCACATTTTTCCATGTGCTTGTTCATAAGTAATCTCTCCAATCCAAAAACAGTAAAACACTATCATCTTTAACCAACATTCGTCGAGTAACTTCTTGAGTACCTCATGATTTGTAACTTGAAATGATCCCATTCTTTGCAAGCTCGCCGGAGTAACAGGGACACCAGAATATGACGTTTTCCAGCGGAATATGACGTATTGTGATGGCACGTGATGTAGACCAATTTCGGATAAAGTTTGAACTCTTTAAAGGTTGGTGGCAACAACGACAGAGAGAAAAAGAAAGATGAACTTATAGTGGTTCAGTAAGTTCAGTGCCTTTGGTTTAGAAGGGGGACCGCAAATGACTAAGCTAGCAGCATCCTTCAAGCTCTTTTCAAAAGGCCCAACATTTAAATAAACTTGCTCAAAAGGTACATCACATTTTGAGCTGATGAGGGTACCTATTTGTCCCTCTCAAAGGGCACTCTGACTCATACGTACTTGCTCAAAAGTCAAAACCTCAAAGGCTTAACATATTGAAATGAAGTTGTCCTAAAATGTAAATTTGCAATTTGCAAATTTGTTGATTATTTACTTTTATTTCTTTTAATATACATTTTTTTTTTTTTATTGTATGCAGAAAAATTAAGTAACAACTATGGGTTAGGTGTGAATGTGTGATTATTGAAAAAAACAAACCATGGGTTAGGTGTGAGGAGCCAAGTTGATATAAAATACTGACCTTCACAGAAAATTTGCAGTCAACAATTATGGTTATGGGACTTATGGATCATTATTGCTGACTATCAGCCTATCAGCCTATCAGCCAAGGTGTGGGTCAGCCAATACCAAATTACCAATGACCCGTTTAATGTAGCCGTGTAGGTCCGTGAGCGAGTCGGCCTACTTATAAAAACTGAATATGCTCTTCTCATTTGTTGTCTTTCTTCGATCGTCTCCTCCAAAGATCCCATTCTCCACGCGCACCTCTTTCTCGCTCTCTTTTCATCTGAATCAATCGAATCAGACAGACTAATATGGCTTTTGAAAAGATCAAGGTCGCTAATCCCATCGTTGAGATGGATGGTAAGTTAGATCAATCTTTCACTCACTTCAATTAATTAATCATTCTATCGATCAGTTCACTTCTTTCAATTTTGTTTATATATCAATCGATCGGATTCTTTTAGATTTGATCGTGTTAAGTTTTAACCTAATAAGAATTTCAATTAGAATTACTTAGATCTGAGATGTCGGTTTGATGAAGTAAATCACTCTAGTTGTTGAAGTTCTAGTTTTGTGATTTAACTATAATTGATCGGAATCCATTCATATATGATTATGTAGATTTTGAACTATTTGAATACACTAAGTTGTTTGTTTGTTTAGTGTTAAATCATTACAGTCACCTATCAAGTTGTTTTCTCTATTTCAAGACCATTTTTATCGTAACTTATACATATTGATATTGGATTACCAATTTTTATCTTGTTATTTACATAGTAACTTATACATATTGATATTGGATGTACAATATGAATAATATTTTCATACAGTATACTCTCTTAATTATTGGTGAGATCCTAATAGCTGACTGGCGGTAACCTACTATTTCTTGTGATATTTTGTTGTCCTGTGTCTTATTTTGTATTAATATATGATATGTCCATGGTGCAGGGGATGAAATGACTAGAATTTTCTGGAAATCAATCAAGGATAAGGTAATTACATGATTTTTACTTTTATTGTGTTCGCAGTGTGGTATATATTAGAGTTATTTTTTTTATTCAATTTACTGAGAATGTTAATTGTGTGAATAATATCTATTTATTATGTCTTCTGCAGCTTATATTCCCCTTTTTGGATTTGGATATTAAGTATTTTGACCTTGGTCTCCCTCACCGTGATGCCACTGATGACAAAGTCACAGTTGAAAGTGCAGAAGCTACATTGAAGTAAGTTTCAAGGCTTTGAATGTTTCGGAAACCTGCATTTCTCTTGTTTTTTCCCCCTTCTGTTTTGAGGCTGATCTATTCCTCTACGCTTCTTTTTTTTCTTAGTATGGGGTTCTAATACAACTCTTTTCGAAGCTTAACCTACTCACTCACATTTTTTGACAATAGCTTATACTTTGAGTGACTATTGTAATGTTATTCTACCACCAAAATGAAAAGAGTTCTTTAGTGTATGAGCATGTTTGAATCAAAAGTGAAGTCAATTGAGACTCCTTTTCTAGTTTTCACTCATTATGTAGTTGGTACATTGAGGACTTCATGTATCTCTACTATTCGTCATTTACTCAGTAATGCATCTGTTCATGTCTATGTTAGTTAATATTAAGGCTTTAGATTTTCTTACTTAATTTTATTTGCTGCTCTTGCAGGTATAATGTAGCAATCAAGTGCGCAACTATAACTCCAGGTATATGGTTATCCTTTATTTACTTATTTAGTTTTTATCATTTCTGAATTGACCTTATCAGAACAACCTTTTTTATACTGCCATTGGAGAGTCTTACACTAGAAATGGTACAATGTAGAAGTGGTTGTGTAGTATATTAAATCATAGATGATTGTAAACGTAATTGCAATGAATCCACTGTCACTGACAGATGAAGCACGCATGGAGGAATTTAAGCTGAAGAGTATGTGGAGAAGTCCAAATGGAACAATCAGGAATATTTTAAATGGTGAGTTAACTGATTTTTCCATAGTTCAGTCTTGTGTGTCTTCAGAATCTTGAGATACCTATGACAAAGATTTGTTGCAGGTACCGTGTTTAGAGAACCAATTATCTGCAAAAATGTTCCTCGACTTGTCCCAGGTAAATAGTTTAATGATTTTGAGATTGCTTTGTGGCAAACGATAGTAGGAAACTAACTTTTGCTGCGATCAGGCTGGACCAAGGCCATATGCATTGGAAGGCATGCTTTTGGTGATCAATACCGAGCTACTGATTTGGTTGTCAGAGGAGCTGGCAAACTCAAGATGGTGTTTGGTAGGAAATCTTCAACCCTGTAGGGCTTTGTGATGTTCCCAAATTTTCAACCCTGTAGGGCTTTCTGATGTTCCCAAATTTGTTTCCTAGGTCATTGAAAATTCAAAAAATGTGTTTGTAAAGAATATGGATGCATTCAACTTGACTGTTGATGCATCTTTCCTTTTACTTTTTCAAATATTTTCAGAAATGGATACCTATGTTTTTATTTTTTTATATGTTTGCAGTACCTGAAGGACAAAATGAAGGTACGGAATTGGAGGTTTACAATTTTACTGGTGCTGGAGGAGTAGGTTTAGCAATGTATAACACTGATGAGGTATGTAATCTGCAATCACTATCTTTGTTGGTGGCTGTACTTAATAAATTGAATATTGGCATATTTGCTGCTTTAATAAATGTTTTGTTCATAAATTTTTACAGTCCATCCGCTCTTTTGCTGAGGCTTCAATGGCCACCGCATATGAGAAGAAGTGGCCACTCTATCTTAGCACAAAGAATACAATTCTTAAGAAATATGATGGAAGGTATGGATAATATGCCATTTTGATATGTTCATATTTTTTACTACGTGGTGGAGATTCACAGATGACAGTCCTCTATTTATCTAACAGAAAGAGGCCTTAATATTCATCCATCACAGGTGTACCCATTAAAGATTAATAGGTAGACAACTTTATGCATTCTCCTTGTAGCATGTCGACGGTTCATCATTCTCTCAATCCCACTACATTATACATCAAAACTCATCCCCAGTAGTCCATTCATCCATACAATTTCCATCACATCTCAAACAAAAATGGATGAAAACATGAGATGTTTGACTACTTTTTGTGAATATAAATTATTAGAATTGTTTAATGTCTTTCCTATGTTGCTATCAACTATAAGAAAATGCCTTAATCTAATTTGAAATCCATCCTTATACACAGGTTTGGTCATTATCCTGAATATCAGATATTCACTCATTCATGCAGTTGTGATTTTATACATAATCGTTTGATAGATGTGAGGAATATATTTTATAACTCGCAAGTATGGTCACACATTAAAGAATGTATAGTTTTATTAGATGTAAACTACATATATTAGCATCAGATGATAATATATGAGCCATATTAAAAGAGGAAAATAAGGAAGCCTTTTTATTATCAATTTTTGGATTCTTATGTTTTAATCGGTTTTTACTGGTGAAGGTTCAAGGACATATTTCAAGAGGTCTATGAAGCTCATTGGAAAT
Source organism: Aquilegia eximia (assembly GCA_023053565.1). Classification (NCBI taxonomy): domain Eukaryota; kingdom Viridiplantae; phylum Streptophyta; class Magnoliopsida; order Ranunculales; family Ranunculaceae; genus Aquilegia; species Aquilegia eximia. The sequence goes on along the minus strand of JALIGU010000001.1, from coordinate 9,132,063 downwards.
CCAAGTATGAGGCTGCAGGAATATGGTGAGGTATCTTCCACTGTACTTGGTCTTTGCAGTTTCGAACCAGTTTCATAATCATCAACAGGGGCAATTTTTTTATGAAGGTATGAACACCGGCTTATTGATGATATGGTTGCCTATGCTCTTAAGAGTGAAGGGGGCTATGTGTGGGCATGCAAGAACTATGATGGAGATGTGCAGAGTGATTTCTTAGCACAAGGTATGGTGAACCCTTTGTTGATGACACTTTCCGTGCTATATGAGGCAAAGTATTGCTAACTTTTGTTTCTGAAGAGATAAATGGTGTCTAAATACGAACTTTTGTTACCTTGTCTGCAGGATTCGGGTCTCTTGGGTTGATGACTTCAGTTCTGGTATATCTCTCGTTAAACACCCTCTGCTTTGTGTATATGCTCTTGGCTTTTGTGTTGGCTTATGTGAGTAAGAATTTTGGTTTCAGGTGTGTCCAGATGGCAAGACCATTGAAGCTGAAGCTGCCCATGGAACGGTAACACGTCATTATCGAGTTCATCAGAAAGGAGGTGAAACAAGTACAAATAGCATTGCTTCAATCTTTGCCTGGTCACGAGGGCTTTCACACCGGTATGACCTTAATCTGGTTTATTAATTAGTTAGGAGAAACTCATATCTCATATTTGTAATTGAATTGGGAGAAAAACATCTCATATGATATGAAAGTTATTGCACTGAAAGCTGGTCTATGTTGTCAGGGCAAAGTTGGATGACAATCCTAGATTGTTAGACTTCACTGAAAAATTGGAAGCAGCTTGTGTTGGTACTGTAGAATCTGGAAAGATGACCAAGGATCTTGCACTTCTCATCCATGGATCCAAGTACATTCTCTTCTTAGACTTGGGATATTTCTTGCACTGCTCTCAAGGTGTACTTCTATTGACAAAATTCCTGTAATGTCTGTGCAGGGTCAGCAGGGACCAGTATCTGAACACTGAGGAATTCATTGATGCTGTAGCTGAGGAGCTAAAAACAAGACTCTCAACCAAAGCGAAGCTGTAAACTCTTATCCAATTTAGTAGGCTTACAAACATTAATAATTTTTTGATGGCAATCTTTTCAGTCAAATAAGTGCATCTCAACTCTGGAATTCAAAATTATGTTTTTTCATGAACAAACTCTTATCCAATTTAGTGTTTTTTAAGAAACCAACTCTTGTTTAACGCACTTGTTGCAACCTACTGTCATTGTTTTATTTTCTTAAGTTAAAATTATTTTTTCGTGTCTATATTTAAGTAATTAACTGAATACTAAAGAGTTTATTAGCTCTAATTTATTAAATTACCTTGGAACTTGATCGAACAAGCAGACATTAGCAGAATGTAAGGAAAAAACATGTTCTGCCGTGTGGTGCTGCTGCTATATTGCAGTTACGACCAACAAAACTGTAGAATCAGTTCTAAACCCTTTGAGGTAGGTTGAAGCAGAGGCAGAATGTGAGAAAGTAACGAATCTAGCATTGTTAGGTAGATAGTTCTGTAAAAGAAAATAAAAATTGAAGCTGATTTTTGCTGAAAAATGATTTTACATGTAAACATGGAGCCTTCTTAGTGGAGTGTGAGGTTGTAATAGATGCGAGGAATTTAGTAGATGTATGCACACTCCATGTCAGGCAGCATTGGAAATGTCTATGAAACACAATAGGTGGATCATGCTTATACTGCTGAATAGATACAAGATTCGTTAGCTTGGCCTTGGCGATTTTGGCCATTGTCTTTTGTGGTTGTTCATGTGCTCCCCCAATCTTGGTTAATTGAATTTCTTGTGTTGTTTTATATTGTTTGCAGGTCTCACTAGGGTGGAGAGGATATTTTGGTCACTGTCAGAACCTAGACATAATAAGGAAGAGAGGTCTGCGTGTGTTGTGTGTTGGAGCCCATTTCATGTTTTTTAGTAAGAGTTGGTTGCGCTAGAGTCTTGCTGAGCTTTAATTGCAAACAATTGTCCTCATTTGAGGTTATTTGAACATCTATCTTGAGCAATGAAATCACAAAATGTCAGTTGCTCGTTGTGAACTAAATTGACTTTGTCACATTGGAATTGATGATTAGAATTTTAGCGAAATCGATATACTATTGAGCCTGTAGTTGTGGTATTGTGTTTGGTTTTCTGTGTTCATTGAATTTTTTTTTTTTTTTTTTTTTTTGTTCCTTTCACTTGCCTTTTGCCAAGTTTTATGTTTCTTCACATGTTCTTGTACTGATATGCTCCGACCCAGTTCATTTGAGTAGAGTTTCTCTTAGGTTTCGTGTTTATTCACCTGTTCCTGTAGAACTGAGCTTTGTTGCAATACTTGCAAGTCAAAATAGCTTGTTAAACATGACTCTTTAGGTATTCCATGAATTAAGAGTTATGAATTTGTATATTTTTTTCATGAATTTGACAATGTATCTTTTCATTATCAGTGTCTGATCATGAGATAACAAAACACAGCTTATTTTAGATCTAATTAAGAGTGTACAACCACTTCATTAAAAGATTACTGGAGTTTTAAGTAGTTGGGGAGTGGACTACACTGACCTCTGAATTCATTCCATTTTGATTAAAAACAACTTGTTCTCTGAATCATTACTTTTAAATTTTAATGGAAAGCTTGAACTTTGGGAACTGGGCAAGTGGCGGCTGGTTGCTATTCTGGCTAAGCGTTTCCTCAAGTTCGCATTTCAATTTGGGGACTGAACTTGATGCTTATAAAGTTAATATTCACCCTTCAAGTTTGTTGCACATCTCAATTTCAGGGCTGAACCGCTTGTGAAGTTACTGCCCAGCTTGGTTTACTGGAAAATCAACTTTCATGTTAGTGACCATGTATCACCACACAAATGTCTTTACTGGAGCTTGCTTTTGGTTAATCTATCTCATTATCATTTAGATATGGATAATAGTGATGCTCTCTCTTTAGAAACTGGGCAACAAGGTACAAAATATTGCTGACTTGTGATTAAAATGCAAGTTGCCACGAGAAGCAAAAGGTTTCTATAACTGAGTGCAATTGAACTCCATGAGGCTGGTCTGGCTGGAGTCATATTGAAGAAAGGTACAGCTATTTGTGGATGCCAAGCTACTACTCTGTATTAAAGGATCCCTATTGTGAATCATGGCCTTCAAGCAATGTACCAGAAGTAATAATACCACTTATTAAATAATGATTATGGAACAGTTGTGGATTGCCTGTTCAACAGTCCTGAAGGTGCTGTAGTATTAAGAGGTACCAGGATATTTCATATTTGAAAATTTGGGTGCCATGAAGAGGTTTCAAGAACTTTTAACAAACTCACTGCTGAGATGTTCTTCTTAAAGATGGGTATTCACTTTCAACAACCATGGACATATTGGAAGGCGATACCAACAAAGATTACTTCAACAGTTGAACACACATGCATTGCTGCAGACTGCAGTCCTCGTGACTTGCAACTTCAAACAAACCCTATGGTCTCTTCTTTCATTGCAGAATTGAGATCTGTTCAATCTGTCGTTATTACCAGAACTCAGTGTCTAGTGACTACTGGTGTATCAAATGGTTGTGTTTATTATATCTATTACATCATGTGCAGCATTTAACAATTTTGGGTTGGAATCTGGTTCCTCTTCCACCACTAATTACCTTAAATAATTTAGTGCAGACATACTTGTAACTTGATTAATGTTTTATATTTTCTACTTCCCACTTGCTATAAATTCTAATTGTACTTAAATATAAAGACTGTCATCCATTTATACCTGAAAAACCTTCGACTCGCTTACACCCACTATGCTAACCTCTTGTCATCGTTATGAATTATGATCTGTCCTACTTCTCATGTGTGCAGCAGGCATAATCACATAATGAGTCGTGATTCCTTAAAAGAATAATAACAAATAACTAACAGACATGCATATCCACTCAAATGACTTCAATTCTACAAATTCGTGAACTAGTTCAGTATGCTGTTTGAATGTGAGTAATCAAGAAGAAGAGCAACAAAAAACAAAACTGAAGCATCTACTGAAGCTTTTTGATCCCCGGAAAAGATGGAAGAATTTTCATTAAAGCATCGCCATATCCAACTGAATCTGTTGAGCAAATAAATGAAATAAGAACGATGCATAAGGTCATTTGATTCAGATCTTGTAATTAAATGGGATGGAATGGACAGAAAAATATGATTTAACTTACCACCATCTTCTTTGAGTATCTTGACGACCTCCCCGGCAACATTAGTCTGGAAAGGATAAGAGAAAATCATTAGATACAATTTCCAACATAAGAACAAGAATTAATGTCTACATTTGGTAACAGTCAGTTGTTTTACTTTTGAAAGAGTTCAACTCAGTTCAACATTTTTAAGACTACAATATGTCTATATGTATGAGACAAGATGAATATGGTAAAACCGTAAGAATTTAAAACTCCAAGAAAAATGCAATTCTTCAGTATTTGTTCACATCATTATAAGCATTTGTCTAAGTGAATATGTTAGTGATGAGCCACACCTCAACTGGGATTTCGCCACCAAGTTGTTCAATGTAGCAAACCGCCTGACCTTCCTTCACACTTTGGTTCTGTTCAGAGCATATAAATTAGGATATTAGCAATATCCTTCCAGAAGAAAAAAAATGATAACAAAGATGATTAAAATTACAACCGAAACAACTGATAATTTCTTTCAAGTATAGTCACAAAATTTTAAGTTGAGGGGAGGAGGGTGGGAAATTAACTGAGCTGGTTTCTCATCCAATTTTCTGGAATTATGATATATCCTCACTTTCTGGACATGTGTGATGTATTATCAGTGTTCTGCAATGTATTTAAACTACCCCATTTAAATTGGATGTCAACTATTAAACTGCAAAACTCCCAACAAGTATGGCTTTACTGTTGGGATGTGATAGTTGGCATCACTAAATTGCTTTTCCTTTTCTGTCCAAATTGCAATAACTGCAAATATGTGCAAAATAGAGAGTATCATCTGTGTTTACTATCAAATAGCAGCTACTATACCTCTTGACATGGTGGAGGAAGACGCTTCTCCTTTATGGTTCTAGATCTCCTGAAAATCCCGACCTGCACCACATTTGGTTTTAGTATCATGACCCTTATCAGGAACAAATAGAAGTATTTTTTTCAGAAGCTCACCCTTGGAGAGTTCAGTATCACGAGTCCCTCATCTGTAGCTTTTTCTAGCATTGTCCGGTTTTCTCCTGAAGGTGTTGGTTTTGAGATGGCTAAAGAATGCCCAGAGAGTGAACCATTTGAAGCAGGAGCCTGAACAACTATACTTGTATTATCTGAAGGAGGGGTCAAAGGAGGTGAATGTGTAGTTTTACCAGCCAAGTTCCTTGTCACATATAACCTAAATCCATTAAACTAGCCACATACAGAGAAAACAGGATTAAAAAATCGATACAACATGAATATAAAGTTGGACTAAAAAATGACATAGGGACTTTTAGCTCAAATTTTCTTACTTTTAATTCAAATTCGGCAATTGAAGCTGTTTCACAAATCTCTGAAACCAAAGATTCCACCTGTAAAACATACATTCAATTATATGAAACCATTTCAAATTTCTTATAAATTATGAAATTGAAAACATTGTCATCATCTAAGCGGCTAACTCTTTTTCACCTCCAATATATGGGCTTGGAAGCTAAATGAAAATTGATACTGTAATAGCTAAAATTGTTGTGTTTGCATTATACGACAAAAAATTTGCATAGTTTCTCAACTTTCTTTATCTTTTGCTGATGAAAATAGAATTTCAACCAAACATTTACTGGAAATTTTAATTGCCTACTTGAACATCACTCTTATGAACATTTCTTAGATATCAACATATTAGATATATTTAAAGGGATACCCTGAGGATATGAATCCTATCTTCTGCCTATGTGCAAAGAAGGAAAAAATTGTCTAGTCCAAGACAAATTTGTATAAAGATTTTATCAAACCATAGAATTCGGCATATGAAACAACTACAAGCATAAGCTACCAACAAAATGAAACAACTACAAGCATAAGCTACAAATGTAAATCAAGGTCCCAGAATGAGAGCCTACCAAGAAAATGTGAACATGTCAAAAGGCGTATGTATATCTATACTCCTACCACCTCTTGCACCAAAGACAGTAAACCTTTGATCGCAAGGATCACCACAGCGATGTCCCCTAAAGATCACCTGCAAGTGTTTCCGATTCTGTCCAAACCAGATTCCCCATAATATCACGAGGGTATGATGCTCCATAACTTCCTCTTAGTACGAGTGCATGACCACGACAGTAAGAGACCATTGTTGAGAATTTAGAATGAGCACTCCCACACCCCACCCCCACCCCCCCAAAAAAAAATAAAAAAAATACTGAAGCTGACCTAAGGAAAGTAAGATAAAATGGCAGGAAAATGGGAAAATAATAAAGACATGATTAATTGTTTTCCCATTTTAGTTACGAATATCATATGCTTGCGAAGGCGATCAAATGTTTGTTTTACATAAAACAACCCACCAGGAGAAGAAAGAAACTCTAGCATCCCAACAAAAGTTCCAAGAAAAGGCAGGGGTGAGGTTCATTAGGAGGATACTAAGGGAACACTGAAAGATGCACCAAGTACCAGAATTTCACCAAGAACCTACCTTTGGCCTCAAGAGGCCACACCTATCCGTCACCTTTTCATGAACACAGGCAGAAGATAGGATTCATGTCGAGCAAAACAACTAGGTCATCAACCTTCCAGTCATGAACACCTGCCTCAACTCAATAACCTAGAAGCAATACCACTCTAAACTAAGAATTTAAAGTTAAGTTTGTTTAACCTGAATGTCCCAATACAAAGGCCTGTCTCTTGTTAACACGTCCTCCCAAAATACATTAACATTTTTCTTCTTCTTTTCCTATATTTAAGCATTCCTCTCCTTTTGTGGCATTACAAATAGAAGGGAAACAAGAGCAAAGAAAAAAGAGTGCAGAATGGCCTCTTCGTTTAAACATTCTTAGTGGCTTTATTACTTCCCTTTTTTCATCCAATCTGTACCCTTTACAAAGACACAAGTTTGAGATCAAAGCCTAATCCTATGGCCCTCTAGAGATGTCGCAAATGAGGTCTCATACAATAGCTGGATCCTATTAAAATTACTATGTCAAACTAATACTTTAATGAACCCCTTGAGCTGGAGCATAGAAACTATGTATTCCCACTTTAATGTGCTATAAAGGATATGTAAAAAAAAAAAAAAATGAAATTTCAATACATTCTCCCCCCCCCCCCCCCCCCCCCCACACACACAGACACACAGATAAAAAGGCATTCAAATTATAGTAAAATGCAATCTTAGAAGTTCAAGACGCATGCAACAACAATGAGCACAATCCTGAAAACAAATCACTATTGTATACGCAAACTCGCCACAATATATGCTTCATAATCAAGCAATCCAACAAGCATAAATTACCAACAAGAAAACTGCACCTGTGTGTCCAATAAAGAGATGAAAAAGGAAAACAAGACCGATCAAGCAACAAGAGAAAAGACATCTCAGTCGTATTCGTTGCCTTGAATATTAGAATGTACAAATCAAGTATACTTAAAAATCAATTTGGTGAATTATATCTGACATTGTACAAATACACTTAAACAGGAAGTACTATTCACCTCGAACGATGTTGGTATGATTTGGCTTTCGATTGCCACAGGCTTTTTTGCTTCCAACCCAACCTCCAAATTACTAGCAGCTGTTTTCATCAAGAAAAGGATACATCTAGGTAAGATTTTAGTTAAGTAGTTAAATTATATACAGCCAAAACAAGAAACACACACACGTACTAACTATAAAGTAAAAATTACATTCTAATTTGTCAATTTTACAGTCTCTCGTCCTTAGTATCTACAATCCATGTAAATCCATAGTTTTAATGAAGGATTTCTAGTTTCCTACTGTCAAAGTAACTTGGAGATACAATCCAATAAAGAAAAAGAAGAAGAGCATAGAGCATACTTTTATCGGATGATGGAGTACAGCTAACAGCTGATGGATTTGCAGACCTCTTTGATAGTTTCACACCTGTAAATGATAGAGCGTTCTTTCTTGTCCAAGCTCTCACACCGTACAATGGACATACATTTCTCGATCTAGACCTTGTAAACTCCAAATTTGAGAATTGAGTATAGGATGTTCCTCCTAATTTATCTGAAACAACATACAAATGCTCAAATTATGCATGCGCATTTACAAAATCACAAAAAAACTTGCGAAATGACCAAAACTAGTATGAAAAAAGTAGCGGAAAAGAATGAATCAGCCCACTCATTCAAATGATTAGCCGATCATCAAATGCATTTACATATCAAAACAATTAATCTCAAATTAAGCTTTCTTTAACATTACCAGTTCTCTCAATGCTCTCATAATCTCATGATCAACAACAATCTTAATTCAAAGTGATATGTAATCAATCAAAACATACTTTCCATTGAAACTAAGCTTAATTCTCTATAATCCCACTTCAAAACTCATTTCTTCGCAAAAATTCAAACTTACAAACCCCTCAAAACAACAAAATTAACACTATAATGTATCAAAGACATACCTGTTATAGCTAAATTTGCAATACCCCCACTTGAAATCATCTTTCTTTTAACTCACTATAAGCAAAATTAACTAAAAATTAGCAATTTTTGCTTGTTTGAATGAAGAAGAATGTGCTTGTGATTCGAAAAGAATCAAATTTAAACAAGTTTGGTAATAAATTTAAAATCTTTATTTAATGTATGTTTGTTTGATTCATTGCAGAGAATCTCAGTTTATCGGAGAAAACAAGAGTGGATTGCGAAGTGGCTAGTGAGAACGAAAGAAAGAAACAAAGAAAGAAAGAGTTTTGGCATTTCTTCTTATCTTTTATCTTATTAAAATGGAGTATGATTTATTTTTTCTGTATATTACTAAATTATCCCTCAAGGGTCAAGATAGCAGACTGGTTTGATTTAATGGATCTATTCACCAAAAGGCTTGGCCCACATATTTTGATGGAGGCCCAACTATAAATGTTCTGTACAAACTTCTAAAATGGGCTCCTTGTCGACACCGGGCTTTAATAGCAAAGTGCCTTTTATGAGGAAGATGAGACAAGCTTTACTTTTGACAGGAATGAGATTTGTATTCGAAAACCTCGAGACGAACATCGATATTCATTTATTTATCATTTTTAGAATTATTAATTTTATATTTTATTATTTAAAAATATTATTTTATACACAATTAAAAATACTCTCTCCGTCCCAAATTATAAGTACCTTTTGGAATATTCTACTTATTAAGAAAACATCATTTATTGTTTGTTTACTAACTCTATTTTCTAATTTACCCCTATTTAATATTAATTATAATGTTTAACTTTTCATTAGAATAATTACTGTAATCTCAAAGCAAGGGTAGTAAAGACAAATGAACCATTTAACTTAATTAATATGTGTTAAAAAGTCAAAAGCGACATATATTTTGGGACAATTTAAAATGGAATAAGGTACTTATAATTTGGGACAGAGGGAGTACTACTTTATACAAATGAGAATGTGACTCAATGGTAGCACTTCTCTCACAAAGTAAAGAGGTTAGTGGGTTCGAAGCACGTCAATAGTTGGTTGTTAATATACGTTTTTATGCGTAATTTAAAAGAATAGGGTCCTCTCAACCCCGTTTGTCAAATAAAAAAATAAAAAAATAAACAAAATGCAAGAAAATCCCCACTTAGATTTGGGGAGGTTTTCAAGGTTGTTGTAGGCCTATAACTGATGGCATCCAAGTTAAAGTTAAAATGGTATATATTATTATTGATGAAGCAAATAAAAGGAGAAGGCTGAATCAATGACTTTGTACCTAACTTAAATAAACCACCACCCGTCTTTTTTCAATGTAAATCGCCCACGCGCTTAATGGTACTTAATAATTTATATTGCTAAAAAAAATAGTAGTAAGAGAGGTTTACCACATACAAGAGAATATATGTGTTTTTTTTTTAACTAAAACAAATTTTATTAATAAAAATTGGGATTTTTTGACTTAACCCCCCTTTTATGGTCACGATTTAAGTAACCCCCCCCAATTTGTCCAAGTTTGGACTTTACCCCCTCTCCGCCTGTTTCTGTCAAATTTAACATCAATTTTATTTGTAACTTCCCAAAATGTCCTCGATTGCTGCTTTAGACTTACCCCCTAAAAATATGAGAGAGGGGTATTTTAGGAAGAAAAAATAAAAATAGACGTTAAATTTGACAGAAGTATACGGAGAGGGGGTAAAGTCCAAACTTGGACAAATAGAGGGGTTTACTCAAAACGTGACCATAAAAGGGGGGTTAAGTCTAAAAATCCCATGAAAATTTATACAAAATTAGAGGACAAACGCGCTACAAACCCTTTTTGAATAGCAAAACCAATTATACGAAACACACATTTATTGGAACCCGCCGTCATCACATTGTTATTCATCATTTTTTTTCCCGGGGTAGGGAAAACAACCACAATCTTAATAAAAAAAATAGGTAGACCCATGTGAGGGGGGGGTCTACCTATTATATATATAGATATATAGACTACTAAATCATATATTTGATCAATCTTAATCAGAAAAATAAATTAAAAAAGAAAAATAAATTGATGGTCGGTTGTGCAACCATAATGTATCAGATGAACCTAATTTTCATACAAAGAATAGGTAACAACGACAACAACACTGAGGAAAGTAAAGAACTTTCGGTTGTAGTATGAAAAGATAATATCAAGAATTTTTTGACGTCGTAAAAAAAAAATTAAAGATGAAATTTAATTGGAGTTGATATTCAATGCAAAACAATAAATTTTATTGGGAACATTGTTTAACATAAATTTTAATGCATTAATTTTTTTATTTAATAAGAAAAATAATATGATTGTAACTCGTTGAGCTTATCAATAAAATAAAAAAAAACAATTTTATTTTTAGGTATTTCTATTTTGGAAGCCATTGTACACTGTGACTGTGTACAATGTTTTTTGAATTGGCCCGGAAAATGATACTGACTCAATGGGCTTTATATTATTTTAAATGAGTCCAAAATAAAGCCCACAATAGTTCAACTGGACTTTGGAAGTCATCACTCTCCGTTTGTTTTGAAGCGCAGCGCCGTGTTTTCTTAGATCCATGGAATGGACCAATCGGTAGCTCGAACGAACAGAGAAGAAAGAAAAGAACACGAAACCCAGAAACATCTTTCCCTCCTCCTTTTTCCTTCAGTGTTATTAGAACACACAGAGAGAGAGAGAGTTTAGATTCGAAATGTTGAAATTGCGAGCATTTCGACCAACGAATGAGAAGATCGTGAAGATAGAGCTTCATCCAACACATCCATGGCTTGTAACTTCTGATGCTTCAGATCATGTTTCCATTTGGAATTGGGAACATCGTCAGGTAGTAATCAATCCAATCCAATCCAGTTCAATTCAATTCAATCAATTTCTCTTTCTCTCTTCATCATCTCATTTCTATAGACAAATGATGAGATAGATAGATAGATAGATAGATAGATAGATCTGACGAAGATCTCTTTTCTTTTTTAATTCTGTTCTTAATAATATTAATTACTTTAAATTGAAAACTAATAGGTGATCTACGAACTTAAAGCTGGTGGTGTTGATGAAAGACGTCTTGTTGGTGCCAAATTGGAGAAACTCGCTGAAGGAGAATCAGGTTTTACTTACTTACTCGCTCACACTTCACATGTACTCATTACAATTTATGAACAATTCAATGATTACAGCTACAAGATTACTTGATAAAAGGAAAAAGAAAGCAGTTCTAAATAATTAATTACTAAAAGATCAGTTGTAGTAACAGCAAGTTCAATGTAGCTGAAAATAGTGGAAATAAAATCAAGATGCGAGTTATTGCTCAACTTTGTTTGTGTAATAACATAATCAGGTTGTCTGTCTCATTTACCTAAATACACAATTGATTCTCACCTCTTCAGAAAACAGGTGGAGTATGAAGCATTATACATCAGTATACTTATTAAGCTCTTATCCTTTTCAAAACATGTTCTGAAATTACCAACTTCGAATATCTTATATTTCTTAACCTAGAGATTCTACACAACGTTTTCAAAGCATACATATATTACCAGTTATTTGGAAGCTGATAGTCTACATATGCACCGGTTAGTCCCTTACTTTTGCCACTGCGTGGCTGTGGCCTTCACCTACAATAATATTTTGACATAATATTTGAAATTTTGAATGCTGTAACATCCAAATGAATCTATTGGGGTACTGGGGGAAAAAAAAATTAAGAACGTACAACCATCACTAATGAGTAGAACTTCCAATTCACTGGAAGACATACTGAATTACTGATTACTGATAGTCTTGGTGATCAATTTGGAATTAGGATGTTGCACATACCATGGAACCGATTTGGTATTATAAACATATCTTTGATTTGAACCCTACAGTATTTTAGATTCATGTAGCTCAAACCTTCTTAATCCGTAGAGTTGTATGATATGACTGCACTTGAGATACTTATGTGGCATAAATATACTAATTTTTTTTTCTCTCTTTATTCTGAATGTTATTTTAACCTTTGGTTGTCCACATTCTGATACTATGCTTTTTTTGATTTTCTGTAAGCATCATATATATATACAATTATTTGTACTGGATGTGTGGAAGTAGTCATCCATCTATTGATATTTACTTTTTTTAAATGTTCTTAATAGAAATTAAAGGAAAACCCACAGAGGCTATTCGTGGAGGAAGGTAATAGTAGTCTCTTCATTGTTGGCTATACTCTTTCTTCAGTTTTCCCGGCTTTCATGGATTTCTTCTGAGTACTGATTCCACATGTCTCTTGAAGTGTTAAGCAGGTTAACTTCTATGACGATGATGTACGTTTTTGGCAGCATTGGCGTAATCGCAGTGCAGCAGCTGAGGCTCCATCTGCTGTCAATCAGCAGCTAGTTTCTAGTGCTCCTGCTCCATCCACAAGAGGAAGACATTTTGTTGTCATTTGCTGTGAGAATAAAGCCATATTTTTGGATTTGGTGACTATGCGGGGTCGTGATGTACCAAAGCAAGACCTTGACAACAAGTCTCTTCTTTGGTAAGTCTAGACTCCTATCTTTAACCATTTGCTGGATTTCATACTTCATCGATAAAAAGAAAATTTAATTTCGTTTTGTTCGGATGGTGTAAGTTGGAGAGAACTGTTTATAGAACATATTATTTCTGATTCAATTCATATAAGGAAACAAGCATTGTCATTGTTGTTTGGTTGAAGGATGTAATTGATTTTCAAGTTTGTGTCACCGATAAAAAGTATATAACAGTTTTAGTTGCTAGTGCGTGTATTATATCCCTTAACATATGAATGTAATTTTTATCTTTATCACCAATATATTAGGTTAGACTTGGAAAGAAGAGCACCTTTTTAGGACTTCATTGGAGTTTGGAATAGGCATATACTAGTCTCTGATGCTTTTTTTTTTTTTTTTTTTTTTTTTAAATTTTAATTTGGATGACAAAACTTGAACTTTAAGCTTCATGCACTTTTAGACATTCTATTGTTTAACTCATTCTGAGCAGACTGCTCTGACCGGCAACATAGATATATCTTGAATGCTAATATCTCTTCCAATTTTGCTAAATTCGAGTAACTTGCAACCTTTTGTTCATATGTCGGGGAGTACTAAGTTTGTACTTAAGCAAACTTTATTTTGCTTTTTCAGTATGGAGTTTTTAGCCAGATCTGCCACTGGCGAGGGACCTCTTGTTGCTTTTGGTGGGTCCGATGGTGTAATCAGAGTTCTTTCTATGCTAACATGGAAGGTTTGGAAGTGCTGATGTTGCTTTTAGTTATCAGCTCTATTGTTCTTATCGTTACTGGTGATATTTACCTTGTTTTTTATTATTCTTCTTTTAGCTTGTTCGAAGGTATACTGGCGGTCATAAAGGATCAATTTCCTGCTTGATGACATTCATGACTTCTTCGGGCGAGGTATTATTCATAACTAAGCTTAACAATTAGTTTTTTATAATTTTTAGACCGGGCCTATGCTGTTTACTTTAATGGGGACATAGTAGAGGAAACTTCGTATTGGGTACTTTGCCAAATCACATATTACAAAATGGAGCATGCTAAAATATGTATGGAGTATAGACATACTGATAGGAGTGTGGATTAGGGCTCTCTTGTAACATTCAGCTTCATACGAAGTATTCAAGCCAACCTCAAGGCTTAGGCTGTGCAAAACCACTAGGTAATGTTCGCCATGACTTCTGTTCAGGACAAGACTTTTGTTCTGTTACCGTCCTAAGACTTGCTCTATCTAGATTACATCTAACTTATGAGTTTCACTGAGATGTTAACAAACCCTTTTCTGTTGACCATGTTACTCGGTCGTAGCTAAAAGAAGCAATAACGTGGTGGTTTACGAAGAACTAAGAAATTATTTTAACTCCCAAATGTTGTGATTTCACCTATGTTTTTGTGCAACTTGTACTTTCAGGCGCTTTTGGTTTCGGGTGCTAGTGATGGTTTACTTGTACTTTGGAGTGCTGACCACGGTCAAGATTCACGGGAACTTGTACCCAAGCTGAGTTTGAAGGTAGTGACTCTCTCTGTCTGTCTCTGTGTCGCTCTCTAGGTTGGGGAAAAATTAATAACAATTTTTATTCACCTTTACCAAACCTAATTGTCTTATGCCGATGGTGACAAAAAATTTAGTTTTATTGTATAAATCTACTTTATATTATTGTGAAATAGATGAAACAATATAGAGAAGTCAACTCCTATGTTGAATTTTGAGCCTACTTTGTTGGCTATTGATGAAGTAAAAGTTCCATTAGTGCCACTATGATTGGGTGGCATGTATTTTCAAACTAGACACTTTTGTGCTCACATATTTGTGAATTATCAAGTCAAATCCTGACACAGCTATTGGTAAAATTTTAGGCGCATGATGGCGGGGTTGTGGCTGTTGAGCTGTCTAGGGTGATGGGGGGTGCACCACAGCTTATTACAATTGGAGCAGATAAGACGTTAGCTATTTGGGACACCATCTCTTTTAAGGTGCTAATTTCCTGAAACTCTGGTTTATTTTTTTGAGAAATTATTATTATTGGACTTCTTATTGAGGATTTATGTATTTTTTTTTCTAATCAAGGAATTGAGACGTATTAAACCTGTACCAAAACTTGCTTGCCACAGCGTAGCATCTTGGTGCCACCCTCGCGCTCCAAACCTTGACATATTGACATGCGTCAAAGATTCACATATTTGGTATGCAGGTGTTTCTTCCTTTAAGTATCATACATATTTTAAATGGCGTAGGTTATTGAGTTTTTTTATGGGTTGCTTAGTATACGTATCAAACTTTTGTAGGGCTATTGAGCACCCAACATATTCAGCTCTCACAAGACCACTGTGTGAACTTTCTTCACTCGTTCCACCACAAGTACTTGCACCTAGCAAGAAACTGAGGGTATGTGATTATCAATTGATATTCATATAGGGGTTGTTTATTAATTTTCATTCTGTACTATATAGGATAATAATTCATTGTTTTCTTTCTTATCAGTAACAAAAAAAGAAGGATGCAATTTGTAAATAAATACCTTTTGATATCCGAATGTAGATATTTTCATAAATTTAAGGAGTATCTGAAATATATCATATGCTTTCAATTCTTGATATACATAGTTTTAGATATAATTATTTTTTGATTTCTTATTTGAACGCTATCATCATTTCGCCAGTGTGTGTACTGTAAAACTTAAATTGTAAAAAGTTTCATTTTACCAGATAAAACTATTTGTTCATTTGAAATTTAAAGGTTGGCTGGTAGAAATAGAAATGACTGTAGAGTTTTATAGTCGTACCTACTTGAGCTTTTTTTTTAGCACACAAATGAGGTTTTAAGACAAACATTGCAGAAATCTACATCTGTCCGAAGAACAAAGCCAAATGACGCTCTTTTTTCTTTAATGTTGACTCTATGTAGCTCATACCTGATCCTAGTAATAAGTTGTTTTAATTGAGAAAATTTTCTATAACTAGTTTGTTCTTTCACCTTTAAAATAACACATTTAATTGATATGTTTTCCGCAACATTAGTTCAGAAATTTTTAGTGTAGTCTATTTGAGTGTTCTTGAATTCTGTGGGACAACATACCTCTGTGTTTTTAGTCGAAAGGGGGTAGGACGACTTTTATGACATTAGTAAAAACCTAAATTATTACTAATAGTAAATCAGAAATATACTAGAAAAGCTGCATGCCTGCAGAAAAGGCATGTCCTTACTATTGTTACTCATATGGAGAGGGATGTGGTACATAAAGCATTTCCTGTAGAATAACATTAGTCTCACAACTGTTAACAATACTGTATTCTGTGTAAGGACTAAATAACAATCACTAACATATGTTTCCAGAATATCTCAGTGCATCTTTGATTAGAAATACTGCATAAATGGTAAATATTTTATAAAGCAAGAATGAGCCTATAGAAGCACTTTTTCGTTGTGAGAAGAAGCCAAGCAGTGTGCCTTTACGCTTCAGGATTACATATAATGTCATCCCGTCTTCAAACTGTTTGTCTGATTGACAGCTTTATTAAATAACATATGTTCCGAATGATCTTTATTTTTCTTTCTTATTGTAGGTTTACTGCATGGTTGCACATCCTCTACAACCACATCTTGTTGCTACTGGTACCAATATCGGGGTTATTCTCAGCGAGTTTGATGCAAGATCACTTCCAGCCGTCTCTCCTCTGTCAACACCTTCAGGCAGCAGAGAGCATTCTGCTGTATATGTGGTTGAAAGGGAACTGAAGCTATTAAACTTTCAGTTATCCAACACTCCAAGTCCCTCTCTTGGAAGTACTGGGTCCTTGTCGGAGGCAGGAAGGTCTAGGGCAGAAACATTTGAACAGTTACAGGTTAAGCAGATGAAGAAACACATTAGTACACCTGTTCCGCATGATTCATATTCTGTTCTTTCTGTAAGCAGCTCAGGAAAGTAAGTTGTTATATGTAAACTTTCATGCCATTGAATGAATTGTCTTTAGATACTACTTTTTGTTCCCCAGAAAGCATTAATTAATTTCAGTTCCAAACTTTAAAAGCTTTGTACTGCTTATTTTGGTTCTCTTACGTAGTTTCCAAAGTCTCTGGCCTACCCATTTACTCACTATATGTTATCTTTTACATCTAATCAAAGTGGTTTGTTGCATACCATAAACTCACCAATTGAAAGTTTTCGATATCTACTATTCCTATCATGTGTCAGCCCAATCATGGTGATTTGGTTGCAGGTATGTTGCTATTGTGTGGCCGGACATCCCTTACTTTGCAGTCTACAAGGTCGCTGATTGGTCAGTTGTTGACTCAGGGACTGGAAGGCTTTTGGCTTGGGATACATGTCGTGACCGATTTGCTTTGCTTGAGTCTGCTTTGCCATCAAGAATGCCAATAATACCAAAAGGGGGTTCATCAAGAAAAGCAAAAGAAGCCGCTGCTGCAGCGCAAGCAGCAGCAGCAGCAGCTGCTAGTGCCGCTTCTTCAGCCACCGTTCAAGTCCGGATCTTGTTGGAGGATGGTACATCAAATATATTAACTAGATCAATTGAAGGTCGCAGTGAACCGGTATGAGCTATTCTGACACATATATTCAATTCATAAAGATAATCATTGATATAACCATCAATTACATCAAGAATAATAAAAAAAAAACTAGCTAGAAACTAATCCTGAATTACCACACCCTAAGCCCCCTAATTACATTGCCCTTTTGGTTATAATCCTTGTGAACCCCCGTCATAGGGTCAAGCTACCTCAATACCCAATAAGTATATCAATGACGTCAAGTTTTCGATCTTGAAGTTTTTTTTATCTAAAAATTGTTTATCAGTTATCATTGGCACTGCCCCTATCCCTGGAGTTAAAATGATACTTTCACTTGTATGGTCAAACCACTGGTCTTGATTATAATTAGCTAGAATATGATAGGTTAAATAGAAACTATACCTACATCAGAGGTCAATATAAACTATTCCTACGTCAGAGGTTAATAGAAACTATACCTACATCAGAGGTTAATAGAAACTATTCCCACGTCAGAGATCAATAGAAACTATACCTACATCAGTAATTCAGTATGGTAATGTTAATTAGTTTCAGAGTTTATTGTTTGCAGGTTATTGGTCTGCATGGGGGTGCTCTGCTTGGTGTTGCCTATCGGACATCTCGAAGGATTAGTCCTGTGGCTGCAACAGCTATTTCTACAATCCAGTCAATGCCATTATCAGGCTTTGGCAATAGTGGTATTTCGTCCTTCACTACATCTGATGATCCGTTTTCTTCCAACAAGTCTTCTGTTGCTGAAGCTGCACCACAAAACTTTCAGCTTTATAGGTGCAAACTGGTTACTGTCTTTTAGTTGAATATTATTTCTATGCCATCTTCATTTATTACTGTTCATCCCAGGATCTCTTTCTTTACTTGGCTTGCCACTCTTTGGAAAATTCTTACCATTAATAACCTCCGTAAACGTAGGAAGCTCATAGTTAACTTTTTTCCTTTGTGCATTTAGGATGAGGAGTCTGTTAATCATGTGTTGATTCATTGCCAGTTTTTAGTCTCTATTTGAGGGTAATTTCTTACGTCAGCGACTGTAGATTGGGTGGTCCCTGAATCGTTTATTGATCTCCTCTTGATATGGCGTAAACTAGGGGCACCCTCCCGGGATAGGAAGAGGTTATGGAGTGTCATTCATTTTGTGATACTCTGGGTTATTTGGCTGGAACGGAATTGTTGTCACTTTCAGGGTACAGTTCGGGATGTTACTATTCTAGACATTAAGGGGCTACTTTACCTTTGGTTTCAGAGATAGCCGGACTTGGGTATTCCGTTCCAGCCAAATATTATCACTAGGACCTTATTAAAATGAAAGAGCTACTGTTGTTAGAGCTTGGGTGAATGGTTGGCCCTCATGTGGATATGCTAGACGTCGTTTGTAGTTGAGTTTTTTTTTGTAGTGTTCTTGCTCTGACCAGGGATAGCTCATTTGGCCCCTCTATACTTTGTATTTGTCTCTTTGTCCTTGTAGGAATAAAATGATCTTTTATCTCTCAAACCTTTTTACTGTTCATCGTTATTGATTAGTCGTGTAAACTACTGTATAAACATTTTCTGGGTTCGGAGTAGTCTTTGTTGATGTTAACATAACTCCCTGTCTAATTTTTATGTTGTTTTGATTTTGAATAACTTTATGTCACGTTCCTCCTTAAATGTAGGATTCTCTTTTGTTGTTTGATATATCTTTGTTTAGTATTTATTGTCTGTATGTGTAAAATTTTGCAGTTGGGAGACTTTTCAACCTGTTAGTGGTCTTCTTTCCCAGCCGGAGTGGACTGCTTGGGATCAGACTGTTGAGTATTGTGCTTTTGCTTACCCACAATACATTGTCATATCTTCTTTGCGTCCGCAATACAGGTATCTAGGGGATGTTGCTATCCCCTGTGCTACTGGTGCTGTTTGGCATCGAAGACAGCTGTTTGTGGCTACACCAACCTCCATCGAGTAAGATTGTACATTTGTAATTTTGTATTGATTCTTCTCGATAGTTTTACTTCCCAGCCAATTTAGTTTTTTTAATTACTTTTCTTCCATACTTTCCTTTAGCATGTTTTGTTGATGACGCAAAGTTACTTGCACCATGTGTGGTTCTTTTGTTTTTCACAGCATTTCCATACATCATGCACAGTAAAGTTGTGACAAGAATGCTTACACCTTGTAGGTTTGGTTTCCTGGTCAAACATCATAATCTAATATAGGATTACCTATTGTAGGCCTTCATATCTTGGATATCTTAATCATAGATGTCATTCTTGCTTCCTTAATAATTTTCTTACTTGTGACATCTCCTGTAGACCCTAACTGTTCTGCAATTTCAGGTGTGTCTTTGTGGATGCTGGTGTTGCACCTATTGATATAGAAACCAAAAAAAGAAAGGAGGAGATGAAACTGAAAGAAGCACAAGCTAGAGCTGTTGCTGAGCATGGAGAGTTGGCATTAATTGCCGTTGACGGTCCACAAACAGTTACACAAGAGAGGATTTCATTGAGGCCTCCAATGTTGCAGGTATAATACTCAACATACCATCTATTCAGCATTTGTTTCTGTTTTTTGTATAAAACTCGTGGGGGTGAGGTGGACCCTTATCTTTAACATTAACAATAAAAAGAACTTCACACACACTTCCTAAGAGTCTGATCATTAAGAGGGATGTACAACCTAATGTCGTGATCATAAGGCATCAGCCTACATACATGAGACTACTTGGTGCATATCCACTATCCATTATTTTGAATGGTCACATACACCTTTTTCCTTTAAGTTGATACTTGCTTCTCTTATTTTTTCACTCTTGAATTTATCTTTACACAAAATGAAGCAAGTCTGAAACCTTGAATATCATTTGTCAAGGCTGAAGGGAAATGCTAACACATTGGAAAGCTCCTCCTTTAACTCCTCCAGCAGCTGTACACAGTTGTCCGAATATTTGCACTTTTGCATTTGTTGGACATTGGATACATCAAATGAGTCCATATAATATGGACTTTTTAATTGGTAAAAGTAGAAATGTTACAGATGAGCCAAGTAGATTGAGCAAACCTACAAATACAAGTATGCAAACAAAGCCCAAAATATAAAATACAACTGATAATTTTCCGATACATGAAATCCCCCATTTGGCAATGGTATGATAAAAAAAATATACGCATTAGGCAAAGCGTTTGAGTTTGGACCAACATCCAGCCCTATGGTCTTATTTTATAGGATTTCGTCTTCGTGATGAGCAAACTGCTATACTACAGCATAAAGGTCTGAACTGATAGGAAGTAGGAAAAGTTGTATAAACTTTCTTGGTGAGATCTTTAGAGAATGATAGGGAGTTGACCAATCTTAAGCTGGTTCATCTGGACAGTAGTTCAATATAAAAAACCAAGACATGAAATTTGGAAGTATACGATATGAGTGGTGATGACGTTTTTGTTGTTGAGAAGTTCACACGATTTCCTTTGGCCTATACTTACAGATACACTATTTATGTCTTTCAGGTCGTACGGTTAGCTTCTTTCCAGCATGCTCCTTCTGTACCACCATTTATAACATCACCCAAACAATCTAAGGTGGATGGTGAGGACTCAGTTTTACCTAAAGAATTTGAAGAGAGAAAAATTAGTGAGATCGCTGTTGGTGGTGGCGGTGTGTCTGTGGCTGTTACCAGATTTCCCGCTGAGCAAAAGCGACCAGTAGGACCGCTTGTGGTGGTAGGTGTCAGAGATGGAGTCCTATGGCTGATTGACAGGTAACTGGTCTGGTCCTACATTTCATTAAAAATTGATGTTCAGAATTGGTTTGTACGTGTTTTAACTTTCAAAGTTCCATCAAAGAAATGTTTTCTTATTCATATGTTAGTCCACACTTTTGTGCAAGATTTGATGTTGCAGATTCGCATCATCGCATGTAGTGTTTAGACCACAGCATCAGTATGATGTTTGAATACTTCACCTCAGGTACATGTGTGCTCATGCTCTGTCCCTTAGCCATCCTGGTATTCGATGCCGCTGTCTTGCAGCCTATGGTGATGCTGTTAGTGCAGTGAAATGGTATTACCACTTATATCACCTCCTCCTCTTATAAGAACATCCGATCGATGTCTGCTTGTTGATAATATTCGTTTATGCAGGGCAAGTAGGCTTGGTAGAGAGCACCATGATGATTTGGCCCAGTTCATGCTTGGTATGGGATATGCACTTGAAGCACTTCACTTACCTGGAATATCCAAGAGGTCTGGAACAATGAGTTTGAGCATTTTTAGCATGTTGAGATCCTTGTGTCACTGTATATCATTAGTTTAGCTTAAAAAATTCAAATTGTGCAGAACAAGCTTTTTTGCCATTCTATTAAATCATTGACAAAAGTAACAGGTTTCGAATGATGTAAACCTCAATGAGTCTTTTTGTCATGGATGTTTCTCAGGTTGGAGTTTCATCTTGCCATGCAAAGTAATGATTTGAAACGTGCTCTTCAGTGTCTCCTGACAATGAGCAATAGCAGGGAGATAGGACAAGAGAATGTAGCTGTTGGTGTATCTGAAATTCTCAGTTTAGCAGATAGACCAGAAAATCCTGTAGCTAAACCAGAAAATCTTGTGGATGCTGTCCAAGGAATAGTGAAATTTGCAAAGGACTTTTTGGATCTTATCGATGCTGCAGATGCTACTGCTCAAGCTGATATTGCTCGTGAGGCTCTCAAGAGATTAGCTGCTGCAGGTTCTGTGAAAGGAGCTTTACAAGATCAAGAGCTAAGAGGGTTAGCTCTTCGCCTTGCAAATCATGGAGAGCTGACACGACTTAGTGTATGTAACCTTGGCTTCTTTATTTATTGAAATTTCTTATCAAAATATATAGCGTCTGCTTCTGAAAAGTACAGCTCGAGCTTACTAATAAATATCTGACATTTATTCAGTTGATTGTTTCAAGAACTATATAGCCTACTTGCAATATTAAACTGATTTCACTATGCAGTCTTCCTAGAATCCTTCATAACAACTATACCACGGAGTATCAAATTTGAGGCTTAATATTTTTTTTTTTCAGTTGGCAATTTTTATGGTTCAGCCCTACTTTAAAGTCGTACCTTGTCTTATCATAATGTACAAGTCCATACCAGTGTTGATCAACCTAGATAGAAAACAGAGCAACACTCTGTGAGATGATGAGAAGGTCGTAGTCTGTCCTTCAAAATGGTTATAGTAGCCCTAAAGCCTGATGATACCATAAAGCTACAATTATATGCTTTAAAATCTCAGAAACTTATTGGTACATTACTGTGTGCCTCTAAAATTGTATTGAATTTGCAGATATTCTATACTGCTTGAATGTATACATCTTTCATTTTCTTTTCTACGTACTTTAGCAACCAGACTTGTACCTTTACAGGGACTGGTGAATAATCTAATAACAGCTGGCCAAGGCCGTGAAGCAGCATTTTCAGCTGCAGTTTTAGGAGACAATGCACTAATGGAGAAGGCGTGGCAGGAAACGGGGATGCTGGCAGAGGCTGTTCTCCATGCTCATGTACAGTTTGAGTTAATGATTTGAATTTATTTTTCTTCTCGAGTTCATTAACTTCATTTGGCCACCCATTGTAAAACATTTCAGGCTCATGGAAGACCAACTTTGAGGAATTTGGTTCAAGCATGGAATAAGATGCTGCAGAAGGAGCTGGAGCTCACCCCATCAGCGAAAACCGATGCTGCAGCTGCTTTTCTGGCTTCTTTAGAGGAACCCAAGCTTACTAGTTTAGCAGATGCCGGGAAGAAACCACCAATTGAAATTCTTCCTCCAGGGATGGTGTCTCTATCAGCTCCGATTACTATTCAGAAGAAGACTGCACCTGTCACGCAGGGCACTCTTCAGCAACCAAACAAGCCACTGCAATTAGAGGCACCTCCGGCTGCTGCAGAAAGTAGTGCTCCTGATCCATCAGCCACCCCGGCTGCTGCAATTAGCCCTCCACTTCCATCCACACCTAGTGAACCAATTTCATCACCAGCAACTGGTCCTGATCCATCATCTTCAGGTGTGAGTGACCCTGTTGCCCCAGCCGAAAGTGCAGAACCACCAGTAAGTAGTCCAGTGCAAAGCCCAGAGTCCACTTCACAGATTGTAGACAATCAGGCTGCAAATGCAAATGTTCATACTTCACCAACTGCTAGTGATTCTACTGTCTGATAAGTAAGCATGCAATATATTACAATTTCAGTGCCACTGACAGAAGAATCGATACACTCATCTTGAATTTTGGCTGTGTTTACTGTGTAGCACAATGTAACCATTTAGAATTGAGCTTGTATGTTAGTCGCCTAAATCTGTCTGCCACATGTTACTAGGATCAAAGAGGCCTGTTTTCGGTTTGCAGTGTGTGAGCTTGTATTGATCATGAAAAGATGTATGCTAATCATTTTACTTATTTCATTTGTTGTTGTTCAATAGTTTTGTATACTTGAAGACAGATTAACGAGTCAAAATAATTTAAATTCTTTGAATGTTATTTTGAATGATTGAATCATTGCGAAATTATAGATTCCTTTTTCTATTGCTACTATGGATCCCTGGGAATATATCTGCCTCTATCCTATTTGTGTTTGCATTGTATCCAGCAGTTAGATTTCGTTTTATTTTGTTCTACCGTTTGAAAATAAGTCACAGCCTCTCTGTCATTTGTGTCAGCAACAACCCCAAAATAAAAGGACCGCTAGGTGAGAAAACAGGGGAAATTTACTAAAGATATCAAGGATCTAACGAAGATCTGAACTATATGCAATAGAACAGTGAAACATTTCTTTTTTTTTTAATTATTTTAAGTCTCATAATCTAATCAATAATCATGTTGCATGGGATAAGATTCTTTGAATCACCTTTAACTTTTAGTAGAAGAAACTAAAGTACATATAGAATTGTAGACATCTGAACAATTCCAGAATAGCAAAAGATGAAGAGAACACATCCAAATATATGCACTCGAATTATTGTACTAAATCACTGTTTTCAATATAGACTATGCTCTGTCCCATAAACCAGTCCTCGAGAGCATATATTTGGATGAGGCATTGCGCCCTCAAGATGAAAAAAAAAACTACTGCACTCCAGAGTAGCAACGGGCCGTCCTGTTTAAGAGCACGGAATCTAGCTCTGTCCCATACACCAGTCCTCGAGAGCTAGAACCCTAATCATAATCAACAGCTCCAGCCTCCAGGTGAAAGGGAAGATTCTATAATCTATAGTACTTTCACTTAAAAAGTGTTTCTGGTTAAGTCAAGCAGATAAGCAGTAAGGATGATAGGAGTTGGTCACACAGAAAGTTTACAGTTTCATAGTTTCTCTTCGGCAATCACATCTGCTCTCAATATGCTTAAACAACATTTTATATTCTATAACTTTACTTTGGTTAAAGCCTTAAACAACATTTTATGTTATTCAACTTCACTTTGCATAAACTTGTCGTAATAGTCATAGAGCTGAGAGACTACGCTCTAGGATCTTCATATTCTCCATTTATCCTAGTCAGTAACGTAAAGTTTAAAATTAATTCAACGAATAGATATCAAGTCCAGCCGTCCAGGGAAAGCAGGAAGCTTTTCTTCAGGACAGCAATAAACCCGATATATAAGCGATAGGTTTTAGATAGGTTTTTTGCATGATGTACTGATGATGGCTACTATTGTTTTTTTTTCCACTGAAAAACCTTTAAAAGGACACCATTTTGATTATTTAGTAAAAGACAGGTGCTTGCTTTCTGGTTGAGAGACCCAGCTAGAGGGTAAAGCCAACTTTGTCCCACTCCTGTGTTAAGAAGTGAAGAACTAATCTTCTACCGCAGTTCCGCCCCCTCTAATTTATTAGCTATTTGGAACATTGCTAACCTGGTGGCACCAACCTTCATGGTGGCACTGCTCCTTTAATGATGAGTACTTTAAATCATTCGTGCCACAATATAGATGGTTAGGCTCCAATATAGATCCAATCCAATTCAACCAAATTTAGAACTGTGCAAGTTTTTTGTTTGATGAGACTAAAAGCCAATCAATTTGCAACACACATATGCACCTACACACATTTTACCACTACCAGTTCTACTTTTACGTACTCGGAGATTGTTTATCCCACCAAGATGGTATTTCAAACATAACCCATACCTTTAAATTTCAGAAAAATTCCTAAACATGCAAACCTTTATAATGCACATTCATAGCATATTAGCATCTATTGTGTCAGACATACACATTGTGTATTTTGTATCCTTGTCACATATGCAAAGTGTGCTTTGTGTGCATAAACACTAGTAACAAAGCGTGTGCATACACCTAGTTCTGCTATAAGATCTCTCTTATCTCTTTTGTTAATTATCAATTAGGGTTCTATTTGCTTATAGATCTTGTTTGTGCTGAAGAAAAACCTTAAAACCCTAGTAATGGCGACGTACTTTTGGCGATTTTTTGGTTTCCCCCCTTTTCCTCTCTAGTTTTCCTCATGGCTTCTGCTCCTGCCCTACCAGGGAAGGAAGGAGCCCTGGGTCCTTCCACTACTCCTTCTTTCTCCTCGCTTTTTAAAAGTTTCACCCCTAAACCTATTGATCTCAGCCCCGCAACTTTTCGTTCCTTCAAAAAGGATGGCAAGCTTGCCATCTCTTTCAGCAAGCAAGACATAGAAAGAGGGCAACTTCTTCTGGCATCTTTCGCTGTTGTCTTGAAGTTCTCATCCCAACGCCCAAACCTCTCTGATATTAGAGGCAGCATAACCAGAGACTGGAACGTGGTGGGGGGTTTCACCATGGGTCTGATTGATTACAGACATATTCTGGTTCGTTTTGAATCTGAAGAAGAAGTCACCAAAGCTCTCTCTCAACAAAACCCTAACTGCATGGGGATTCGCTTTAAGGTTTTCCGTTGGTACTCCGGCTTCAACTGCAAGAAAGATCCTGTCTTGGCACCGGTTTGGGTGGAACTCCCTGATCTCCCATTAGATTTTTACCATCCAGCTCTCCTCAAATCCATTGGCGATACCATTGGAACTTTTCTATCTATAGACAAAGGTACAATCTGTTATACACGGCCAAATGTAGCAAAATTTTGTGTTGAGATGAACATCCAAGAAGACATGCCAGACTCCATTTGGCTCGAAGGGCAAACCAATTTCCCAGGTTTCTGGCAATCCATAAAATATCCAAACTTCCTGTACTGCTCTCATTGCTCTATGATTGGTCATTCATGGGAAAACTGCAAACGAAGGAAGAGTCCTCATACTAAGCCGGCCTCAGTGGAGGAACACAATAGGATAACCAGGCAGGAAGCCCCGCCTACAGTGGATACACAATGGAAACACCAAAGAAGCAAGCAGGTTTACAAGCCAACAGGCAGAACGGTAGACTTGGGACAGCCAAGCCATGAAACCAGTGAAAACATAGTAGAGCAGCCACCCTGTGTTGCCGTCCCACCGATTATAACAGTCTCGAATGCTTTTGAAGCCCTAAACTGTCTAGATGAAGAAGAAGAAGATATGGAGAACACTGTGGAGAAGAGTAGCACAGAGGCCACAGAGGGCATAGCAATTTCTCCACTGGAAAACCTACCCCAATCCCCACGGACTTTGGGAGAGAGCTCCAAGCAGGTAGATCCCAATGTTGCCCTCTCAGAAGGGGTCGATGATACCCCTGTAATGAAAGGAGTCACCCCACAAATTGTATCAGGTTCTGGAATAGACGAGGACAGAGAGATAGAGGAGGAGGACACTTCAGCAGTGCCAACATCAACCAGGGTAGAAGTTCCCCCTCCAGTAATAGTCAGCCAGGCATTCCCTTCCCTGGAGGAGTCCTCAGAAATTCCAGCTTTGGCACAGATTCCACCAGTAACTAATCCAGCTTTAGTTACTATCCCCCTTACTCCACCCTCACAGATAAGTGAGAAATTTCCTTTAGAGGCCCCTTCTTCTTCCCATGCTCAGTTACTCATCTCTAATGGGGAGGAAGACGATGGCCAAGATGATATGGAAGACCAAGCTCTAGTGGTTTATGGGTCAGATTCGGAGATTCTTCGGAAACCAAAAAAAATCCACCCACATCCAATGCAGACAAGAGCTAAGGCTCAGGGTACGATATCCTCTTCATCCAAAAGTTATACATGTTGCAGAAAATCCTGATCTGGAATGTTAGAGGCATTGGGAACAAACCTACTAGGCGTAGGTTAAGGAATTTAGTCAGAGTTCACAAACCCATTTTCCTGGCTCTTTTAGAACCTATGATTGTTTCTCGGAAAATGAGGAGTATATCCAAACTCACTGGTTTGTCAAATTTCACTTCTAATGATCAAGCTAGTGGCAAGGTTTGGATTTTCTGGGATGACTCCCTTCACGTTACTAAGATCTCAGAAACTAATCAGTGTATAAATCTATCTATCGTACAGTTTGCAACTGCTAAAACCTTCCTTGCTTCTATGGTTTACGCTAAATGCCCAAACAGTGAGAGGAGACCACTTTGGCGGGACTTGTGTCATTTTGGTGCAGCCTCACAGTTGCCCTGGATAGTAGGAGGAGACTTCAACACAGTTTTGACATCTTCAGAGAGGCTGGGAAGTGAATCAGTATCTCTAAATTCTATGGAGGATTTCAATGAATTCATTGTCAATGCCGGTTTACAGGATTGTGGTTTCAAAGGTTCCAAGTACACTTGGTGCAACAACCAGCAGGGAGCACACAGGAAGTGGGCAAGGTTGGACAGAGTCTTAGTGAATGGTTTCTGGGCTGGCTCTCTCCCTATCCTGGAGGTTACCCATCTTCCCAGGGCAAACTCAGACCATTTGCCTTTAGTTGTCTCAATGGCGGAAGCTACCGAAGTCAAAGGTCCGCATCCCTTTCGTTTCAAGAGGATGTGGACAATGCATGAAGGCTACGAGGAGTTCATTAAGGAAAGTTGGAACCTGTCTGGCTTTTCTCCTCAACCTCTGTTGAACCTGGAAATGAAAATTCGGAATATAAGGGCTAGACTAAAATGGTGGAATAAGTATGTTTTTGGCAACATCCAGCAGAAAATCAAAACTTTGGAGGATAGGATCACTGAGCTGGAATACCAGCTAATACAGGGCTGGGATCTAGATGTCAATATTGAGTTGAAAAAACAACAAGCACATTACCAACAGGCTCTCATTCAAGAGGAGATCTTTATGCAGGAAAAGTCAGGGGAAAAATGGCTCATTGACGGAGAGAAAAACACAAAATATTTCCATGCGGCTATGGTGGCAAGAAAGAAGATGACAGTGGACAAACTTCTGCTAACAGATGACCCAGATCGGTGGTGTGACAACCCAGAAATAATGCATGAGGCAGCTGTGAACTTCTTTTGCAAGCAACTAAGTTCCGAAGGTTGGACACCCAATGAGTCCCTCATGGATGTCATTGAGGCAGGTCTGGATACAGAAGATAATGAATTACTGATGGCAGTGCCATCCATGGAAGAGCTAAAGGAAGCAGTTTTTAGCCTATGCCCAACTAGTGCCCCTGGTCCAGATGGGCTTACTGCTTGCTTTTACCAAACCGCGTGGGACATTATTAAGGAGGACCTTCTCAAGGCGGCGGTTTCTTTTTTCTCAGGCCAAACTTTACCTACATCCTTCAAGGCAAATTTCATATGCATGATCCCTAAGAGGGACCACCCTACAAAGCTGGCAGAGTTCAGGCCCATAAGCTTATGCAATGTGAGCTATAAATTTTTTTCCAAGATTATTGCATTAAGGCTAACTTCTATTCTTCCGAAGATTATATCTCTTGAACAGGGAGCTTTTGTGAAAGGAAGACTAATCACGGAGAACATTAGCCTGGCACAGGAAATGATGCAGTATATAACAAAGAAATCTGTTGGCGGGAATGTGGTACTCAAACTCGATATGGAAAAGGCTTTTGACAGGCTTGAATGGCCTTTCCTGCACCAGGTTTTGATTAAGTTTGGTTTCTCATTTCATAATGCCAATCTGATCCTATCATGCATACAGTCTTGCAGTTTCTCAGTTCTTTTTCAGGGCACCTACAGAGGCAACTTCATCTCCACGAGGGGTATCAGGCAGGGGGACCCCTTATCCCCTTACCTCTTCATTTTAGCTGCAGAGGTTCTCAGCATGGGCCTCAAAAGGGAGTTCGAAACTAAAAGAATTGGATACTTCTCCTCCCCTAGAGGCTGCTGCCCAGTTACCCATCTCCTCTATGCAGACGACACCCTAGTCTTTCTTAATGGCAGAAGGAGTTCGCTTTCTGGTTGTATGAGATTCCTAAAAAACTATTGTCAATGTTCTGGACAAAGGGTAAATGCTAACAAAAGCTCTTTCCTCACCGCTCCCAACACCACAAGGGAAAGAGTTCACATGATTACAACCATTACAGGATTCAATTACAAGGCTGCTCCTATGGAGTATCTGGGGGTTCCTATCTTCTACGGCAGAGCTAAGGCAGAATATTTTGAGAACCTTCTTAACAAAGTAAGGAAGAAGGTCGATGGCTGGAAAAATAAGTTAATCTCGAATGGTGGGAAAGTGATATTGTTGAGGCATGTACTGCAGAGCATGCCTATATATATGATATCAGCCTACTCTATCCCCAAAAGGGTTATTAAGGCACTGGAAACTCTTTTCTCGAATTTTATCTGGGGGTCCAACGAGGGCAAGAAGAGAAGAAAGTGGGTTAAATGGAGTAATATCACAAGACCAGAAGGTGAGGGAGGACTAGGCATCAGACCACTTCCTTTGGTTCTACGAGCTTTTAGAATGAAGGCCGCGTGGAATCTGCTCAGTGCAAATACTTTATGGGCTTCTTTCATGCGTTCAAAGTATATCAAAGGTAAATCTGTCAGAGCCATAACACTACTAGCCTATGCATCTAAGACTTGGAAGGACATTTGGGGGTGTTTTCAGGAACTGGTGGAAACATCTACTTGGGAATATGGTCCAGGGTTTTTCAGTGTGATAAATGAGAATTGGAGGGGAACTGGTAGCCTCAGTTATCTAGAGGGAGCAGCAGACTTTCAAGATTTAACATTGCAGGCAGCAGCTGCAAACCATTTCAACTTTCCGATCTTCCCTCTTGCTTTTCAAAGGCAACTCTTCGAGGAATTCCGCTTACACAAAAGGGAGGTGAATGAAGACATAAGGATATGGCCGCACACTAGTGACGGGAGGTTCTCAATCAAGTCCTACATTTCAATTTCGACCGGCAATCCAAGGGGCCTATTGGTTTTTCGGAAAATATGGCAGCATTTCATCCCATCCAGGATTTCTATGTTCGTCTGGAAACTTCTTCATGGTGCAGTACCTGTGGACCTGACTATCAGCAAATGCCATGTTTTCCTAGCCTCTAAGTGTTCCTGTTGCCAGGCCTCAAAGGAGGAATCCCTCCCTCACTTATTTCTTCAAAGTGAACTAGCTAAACCGGTATGGATTCATTTCAATGGGGTTTTTCGAATGCAAAATCCTCGTTTCCTTAGTTTCAGTTTAATCTTGGATGAATGGTTTAAGGTTGGAAAGACTGGCTCAATGGAAGGTCTTTGCTATACTATCACACCTCTCCTCATTCTATGGGAAATTTGGAAGGAAAGGTGCGCAAGAAGGTTTGATGACACCTACCCTTGGGCACCTCACTCGAGCAGCTTGATCATCATGAAAGTAAGGTACTGGATTGTTAAGCTATCCCACTGTTTCACGCCCAAATACAGATCGAACTCTAGTTTTAACAGCATATTCCCCAACCTAGGGATATCTGCCAAGAACCCAGCCATCAAACCCCCAATCATTGTTTATTGGACAAGGCCACCAGATGACTATGTTGCACTTAATACAGATGGTGCAGCAAAGAATGGGGAGGCAGCAGGCGGCGGTATAATCAGGTCCAAGGACGGTATTCATCTATCCAATTTTTTTGCGTATTATGGCCAGGGAACAAACAATTTGGCAGAGTCAAGGGCTATTTTGGATGGCATTGCCTTATGTGTCCAATTGGGATACACCAGGATTCAACTTCAAACAGACTCTAAGATGGCTTTGCAATGGTTGAAGGAGGAGCTACCTATTCCCTGGACTTTGAGGGTTTGGTGGTCACACTATAGGAACTTGTCAGCCCCTCTGCAGGTCGTTGCCACTCATGTTTTCAGGCAAGGCAATACCTGTGCAGACTACCTGTCTAAACAAGGATTGAAGCATAAGAGCATGGGAGCAATTAACAGCAACGTCGATACAGAGTTCAAGTTTTTTATAACAAGTGATAAAGAAAACATTCCATTCATCCGACATGTCAACTAGTACAACAATGTGGAGTTACAGTTCACTCTTATGGGATCTAAACAACACAGGGGACCTTCTAATTCAAAGCTGCCGAGAAGGAAGGGTTTTAGTTCCGGGGTTTTTTGCTGCGGCTGCCATCGCTGTCAGAATCCTGGGGGCCAGGATCATCCATCTCTTCAGCGTCTCCTCCTCCACCAGCATCTCCTGCACCATCATTTCCATCTTCAGCCCCAGCTGCAATGCCATCCTCATCTTCAGACATCTCCCCAAGGGTTACGGAGGCGAGATGACAGTCCACACAGCTGCCAAGATGATGAAAGGCGTACCTACACCATGGCAGGCAAAGTTCACGGAACCTCTCCCCTGCTGCTGTCCCCAACCACCCTTCAAACCCAGCCCAACAGCCAAGAGTGACCTTGTCAGGAGGGGGGGGGAAAGAAGTTGTGAAGGGCATCGGTTACTGGATTATTGGTGCCGGCAGCATTTCTAGATCTCACCGCCTGCTCGCAGAGACCTCTCAACCCGGATTTGAAAATCACAAAAGCATCAAAGTGAACTTCACACAGCGAGGTTTCCACAGCCATCCAAGTCTGATCAAACACCAAAGCCGCAACATAGCTATGCTCATCGGAGGAGCTGGACTGACCGGAGGAAGAAGAGGAGGAAGAGGGGGACACCATTTTTGGAAATTGGTTTGGATAGAAAAGCTGGTGCTGCTTTTGGCGCTTATATTTCCAAGGAGCTGACTTTGGGGCCTCTCTTTACTCATCTCTGTCTATTGTAAGGCCTAAAAGCCCATGTATTTTTAGACTAGGCTGTAAGGTAAGGCCTAGCCCCCCTTAAAAGCTATACTTCTTTCAATTTAATGGACAGGTAGGGGTCCAGCCAAACCCCGCCCCTCTCAGGGTATTTTATTAAAAAAAAAAAAAAAAAAAAAAAATCTTGTTTGTGCTCCACAAAGGGAGCTTAAAGGCGTAGCAAGAGAGGCTCTGAGCTGACAAGACCAGATTAGGCCCGAACGAAACTTCGAAGGTGTATTTACTTCTTCTTCAATTTATAATCTGCACAGACAAATATATAATGTTTGTCAGAAGTCAGAACCATTATGTACGTTCACAAATCACAAGTAGCAATGAAAAAGGTTAATAAAATAGTAATAAATAAATACATGAATGCATTTAAGAAATAACATCAATGTAACAAATTACTATGAATAAACCAAGTAAACAGATACTTAAAATTTGGACTTTGAAAGCCTTGAGATTACTCTGTTTACTTTTCGGAAAGGGAAACAGTGATCCTAACTGAAATGTCTTCTAGAATCAGAAAATTAAAGTCGTACATTTTTTCGGCTTCCCAGTCCCCACAGCAATATACTGGGGTATTTGGCTAGAACAGAGCGGTGGGCACTTTCAAGGTGTACTTTGTGATGTTGATCATACTATCTTGGACATCAAAGGGCTACTTTACATCTTTACCTTTGATGTCCGAAATGGCAGGATTTCAAAAGTACTCCGTTAGCGGCATTCGTTTTGTCTTGGCAGTCAGTTTCGTTAGAGACTGATATTTCTGTAGTTTATATTGTTTTGACCAGGGATAGCTCATCCCTTGGCCCTGCGATGCTTATGTACCTTGTAACTTTTTTTGCATCTCTGAATAATGGGATTGTTTACCTCCCTCTCAAACAAAAATGTAAAAGTCATTAACCGACTCAATTCAGTTGTTGTCAATGAAGTAACCTGATCAAAACAAAAAGAACGACAAAAGTTAAAAGACAAACTTACACAGCAAACTCCACAGCAGTAAGACGTGCAGGGTCATTGACCATAAACGTCACTTGACCAAAGTCAACCACTGAGAACTCTGGCACACCACCAATTATTCGAAAGCTCGACCACACTATCAAGCATCCCAGGTCTGGCTGTAAATGCTCAGGAGACCACACGAGGTGGAGCTTCCTGTTTGCCGCCAAAAGGCGTGCCTCCACATCATCCGCCCTGTAATCGTCACCCAACAAGGCATGCATATCAATATGGCTGACATGGGATTCCACCAAATTCACCACCACGAGGATTCCCTGGCTAAAAGAGTATACTACCTGAATATAGAAAGAAGTGAGCAAGATTACTTTACTGACAACACAAAAGTACAAAACGCACAAGCACCGCATACACATGAACCTAATTGCAGTTGTCTCATCCAAAAGATAAAGTTTGAGAAGAACAATGAGAGAAATCACTAATAGGAGGATTAAATTCTTAATGTAAACTCTATTTGGTTTGCAAGATTGTGAAGAGTACATTAAGTTTTACCAAGGTGTATATCTACAATGGTGATATACGGAAGGTATAACATGATTGATCTTTAAATCTTAGAAGGCATGGTCATCTGCCAATTCCTTATACCCGTGATATATAATTTTTATTTTTGACTACAGTCAAAACTTGTATACTTAATTAACGGAACACTGAAAACAAGATCATAATCGCAAAAAATGTTGCTTATTAAGAAAAAAGAGAACTAATATTTGTAGCATGGACCTCCATAGATTGAACCATGGAATAAGTAATGGTTGGTCACCATGCCCGAGCAAAACATCCCAATCATGATATAAGGTGAAAAAAAGTTTAGCATGCATTAGGGGCAGTAGGACCAATGAGGCCAACATAGCATCACATGCAGGGGGGGTAAGAAACTGTAGCAATGAGGCCAACATTGTGCAGAGGACGACTAAAGACTTGGAGCAATAAGGACACTATAAACACACAGACAGGGACTGGAAACTTGGACCAATGAGGCCAACAAGACTTCCAAGAGCAACTACAGAGCTAATCTAACTACCAAGGGAACTACAGAGCTAATCTAAGTACCAAAATACACACAATTAAAGAAACCTCACAGAAGGAACTAAAGTAACCTCCTAATCTACTCCTTTATTTATTGCTAGAAATTCCAGTTCCTAATTGAAAATGGTGTCCGAATGTAAAATAAATATAAACAAACCATTTTTTATTTGTACAAATATCAATCACACTCGTAATTTCTAATTCCTTCTGCGCGACCAAGCATTCAAATTTAAGTTTGTATTTCGATAGAGGTGTGAGGGTTTTAACATGAAATCAATCACTAATATGTCCATATCATTCCTAACAAAAAACATCACACTAAAAGAATTGAATATCCCATTCCCAATATAAATTCATGATTATATATCTCTACGAAACCATTTCGCAACCTTTACGATAAACTAATTATACATGAAAATGTCACCCAAAAGCATATCGATCGATCATATGTTTAATTAAAGAAACTAGCTAGCTATTGTGTTTATAATTAATAAAGATTATATTTACCTCAACACCTCCAAGATTGCTTCTTTTCTCCCAATTCAGAACTTGAGCCAAACCATCAACCTTGAAATAAGTTGCTTGATCAACTTTTTGATGACAGATAGAATAAAAACTGAACTGATGATCAGAAAACCCAAACAAAAGATAGGGATTTTGTTTATTATCAAGAACCATAACAACAAAAGAAACTGTGTGATTTCTTCTAGGATGTGAAATTAAGTCCCATTGTTGAGTTAATGTATGAAACATTTGACCTATATACTCTTCATCATCTTGTCCACCATTAATTTGCAGAAACCAAGATTACAAGATGACCATAAGACATGCATTAAATTTGGTCGTAACATACGAAACAACATCCGATCATGATGAATAGCACTTTCAAACGTTTGTGATGAACTATATGGATTTACACATAAACCTTGGAATAAAGGAAGATCAACTGGAACAGGTGGAGGTCGTTGAGCAGGATTGTTTTCATGTCTGTTAGGTTGTGGAATGGCAAGATGTCGAAACCTTCCACCAAACAGATATACCTTCTTTTGTTGAACATAACCAATCGTTGAACCAAGCACATGTACTGGTTTCTTTTCTTGAATATAACCAATCGCTGAAAACCCTTGTAACCTATAAGTTATTGGTAATGTTTCGCCATTTATAACAACACCAGTGTCGTCGCCGAAACGGTGAAATATCGGAGGATAGAATTTTCGTTCGGAAAACACTATCACTTCAGACATCTTTTCTTCAGTTCTTGCAAGCAGAAAATTAACAATCAGACCTTCTCAACTACTGTAACTAACTAACGCACCTGACCTGTGTGCTTGCTTATACTGCTTGCTGCTTAGGGTATTTTAGTCATTTTGCCCATCCACGTGTCAGACAGTGTTTGGGTTTTATTAATAAGAATTAAGGCCCAATGGATCAGTATCATTGTCCGGTCCAACCCAATAAAACACTACACTAACACTACTGCTTCCCAAGTCCCAACATTATGACAACAAAATACCAACCAAAACAATGCGAGGTCATTTAGGTTTTGGTCCTGTTTTTAATAGGGTAATTAGGGTTTGGTCCGTGCTAATTGGCTTTTTAAGTTATGGTCCTACTTCCATCCATCATTCCATTGACCATGTTGACTGTTAGTTGACTTGTCTTTGACCAATATTTTTTCAATAATAACAAAGTTGTCCCTACACGTGGTACCATAAAACATGATAATAAGGACCAAAACCAAATTTTCATAGGTTTGATAGGGTTTTGATTGATTTTTATTAGTTTTTTTTTATTTATTTCTTAATAATTAATATGATCATGACATGTGGTGCAACAATTACCATTAGATCTATTGTTGGCGCAATGTACCCGCCAAAATATAACACACGTGGCTCATTTATAGGTATTAGATTTTTGATAATCTTACAAATAAATAACCATGTGATTTGCATGTGCAGGGGTAGAGTTGTCATTTTAAGAAATTTAACAAGTCCACTAACAATCAACATAGTCAATGGCCGGAAATAGGACCAAAACCTAGAAAACCAATTAGCACATACCAAAACCTAATTATCCTATTAAAAGTAGGACCAAAACCTAAATGACCCAAACAATGCGACTGCTACAATATTTCCCTAGCATTTGGTGGCAAGGGGCCAGCATTGCAATCCGTATTAAAACCTGCAATAGAGCCAAAACTAAGCTCACTATGGGGCTATGGAGTGAGATCCGATCGTGGCTGGGGACAAATGTTTTTAGCATTCATATCGCTGAAGATTCACTGTGATTGGACACACAAACAAAATTGAAAAGACAAAATCAGGTACCGAAGTGACCAAATGCTGATACTAAGAAGCTTTGCTAAGACATTTGAATTCATAACGTATTAGAAGGATCACAGCGACATTCTAATGCTTAGCGAACTATGTCAGCTTAGTATGACAAGTTTTTAATCTTGCAGCAATGGTCATGACAGAATTAACCCCAGCAACCCGCCAATGGTCATAACAGAAGGGCTTAATAAGAAGAGTCTGGTACCAATGCAATTGATGGCTTTCAACCTCAACAAGACAGACTGGGGTAGCTATAGCCTGCCAACTGAAGATTTCCTCAAATTCTAGTTATCCACCTATTTCTCATATGGAAGTAGAAAACAAGACATAAGTTGAAAGACTACTCTTGGACTTTTGCATTGTCAAAACATATCTGGGATCAATTACAATTTACAAAGGATCAGTCATCTGTACTGTGCTAAGTTACTCCCACACACAGTGGTCTTTGCTTGTCCAACAAGATGCACCAAGAGCAGGAACGTTCCCACAGACTGTTCTCGGGTATGGAAAGAAAATAATAACAAAAGTTTAACTACACGCACGAGTTTTGTAAATTACAGACAACAAACCCAGAGTTCCTACTTCATTGACACCATTATGGACCATACGAGGACACTCAAAACATGATTCAAGTTGAAAGACACCATGTACGAGTGACGTATGACTTCATAGTCGGACATAATAATCTGGATTGATTCTCACAGCCTTTCTTCCAGAGAACCTTGAATCCAATCCATCCTTGGAATGCTTCTGAACCCCCGAGTCTTCAGCAGGTTTGATCCTGAAAGATGATCACACACGTACTGCTTAGGAACTGAAAACACTAATATTTGGACCATATACTCTCCTCAAACAGTAATGCTTTTAAGAAAGCAGATTAGATAAAAACTGTACCTACATGTCTTTTACAGCAAGAACAATAATGACAGAAACAGAAACCCCAAAATATTAGAATTACCATAAGAGGTGAGAAAAATTAATTAAAAAAACACTATTGGACAGGGAAAGCTAGTGAAGGCAAACGACATCATAGAAGGTTAATCAAATTTATTTAAGCATATAGGTGGTAAGTACGGCCCCTTATTTGAAGCATGAAATCAAGTAGAATGTACCTGTTGACCATGCAACTCACAGTAACCCTTTGATTCCATCATTTGATTAATTTCTATGTTGATCACAGTAACCCTTTGACATACAACTAAATTTCTTCATAATATGCTCACGGTTGATTCACTTAAATAATGATGTGCACCAGCCAGAGATTCACTTCAAGACGTATGACCTAATCCTGAAGGTAGGAAATGTTTTAGGTACAACTTCACAAAGTGTAATTAACCTAATTCAGCGTCAGGTGGCATGATGGGACTTGGGAGTGGGGATCAGGTGTAAAAGCCGACTTAATTAACATCATACCTCTATATACAGGATATGGTGAAATTGTGCAGGCTATATAATCTCATTACATATGTGTGAATGACGACCATGGCCCAAAATCCTTCCTGAAGATAGGCCTAGTCGCCAAAACAATCAGCAGCGCAGAAAGGCAGCATAAAGAAATGGATATACATATATATCAATGAACTCCTTTAATTTATCAAAAAATGGGTTTAAAATTTAAATGACACCCTTTAGTAGGAGGTTAATGTGACCAAGAGAGAGACTCGTATTCATAACTAGAAGTTAAACAATAAAAGATTGATAATGACGCAAAATGGCATACTACGTACAGAATGTACGAATTATTAAAACAAACTACAAGCGAAACCACCA
The DNA here is from genome assembly GCA_023053565.1 of Aquilegia eximia. Taxonomy (NCBI): domain Eukaryota; kingdom Viridiplantae; phylum Streptophyta; class Magnoliopsida; order Ranunculales; family Ranunculaceae; genus Aquilegia; species Aquilegia eximia. Next base: position 9,093,192 of record JALIGU010000001.1, on the reverse strand, counting down.
GAAGAAAAAAATAGGTAACTACTCACATTGCGACGCAATCATAGAGATAAGAACCCTCAACATTGTAATAGTTGCAGCCACGGAGTACAGCAGAAGGACAGAACTTTCCATCATTGTCATAGTGCGGGAAGACCTGAAATTTTAAACAGATAATAGTGCCTGAAGTAGTAGTAGCAGTCGACGAGTCAGACCAAAGGGCACATATGTCCCGCCATTCCCTATATGAAACAAAAACACCTCCCAACACATTTGTTTCAGGTTTAGGTGCATCCTCCAAACCAAATACAGGAACAGCAGAGGATTTAAAATCGCAAGCGAAGTAATTGCCCCAACACAAGCATATACAAAACATTACCAACCACCACATGTTTGATATTGTTAAATCTTGCTGCATACTTGGACCAAGGATCAGAATCACACCATTGATGAGTTTGAACATCAAAAAAGTAGGATTCAATAGGATATCGAGTACCAACAAGAATTCTTCTCTGATCCCCTAATTCCAAACATGTCGTCGCAATCAAAAGATGATTAAAATTCCCAGGACGACGTAAAGAAATGACCTCAGGATCTGGCGGTGGTGGAGAAGGCAAAGCAGACCATGTTTGCGAAGATGGAGAAAAAACCTCAACCCATGGTTGAAGAGCATCACTATTTTTACAGTAAGAACCCATAACATATATCAATCCATTAACAGCAATAGCTTTAGGACAAGCTTTAGGTGAAATCATAGATGGAAGATTCTTCCATTGAAGATCATTTGAAAGTGTATCAAATACAATAGCATACCAGCATCACTAATTCGAACATCACATCTTTGGTTACATGGTCCTAAAACAAATCGATCATGAGCAGCAGCAGCAGTTTCAGGAGAGTATGACTTACCCTTGATAACTAAACTAGCTAGGGTTTCAGGACTAAGTGGCTTCTTTGGCCCCATTAAGAAGTCTTCAGCAAGAGGGTATGGATCATCATCAACATTAACACTACCATGAAATGGTGGTGATGGTGGTAGACGAAAACCAGCAAAAACGTAAAGCTTGTTGTGTAAAGCAACAGTAGCAAAGCCAGAAGGGTAATTTGGGGCTAAATGAAAAAGTGGAGACAGATGATTCTGAGGAGAATCATCAATGGTGGGGTCAATAGAGTACCAATTGTGATGAACTTGTTCATCTTCTTTCAATACAGGGATTCAAAAGTAGAAAACGGTTTTCTCCAAGTACTCAGTTTTGAAATAACAGAAACAAATATCAAAAAGAGAAGTCTCTTCACTTTTGACTCTTCTAATATCTGGCCAGATGGTGGGCTTGGGCCGTTTTTAAGAATGGGCTGGATAATGTGTGTCTTGTTTAAATACTTCTACTCGACCCAACTTTAGGAGGTCCATCTGTCGACTTTGAGGGGGAAAAATAACCTCTCTCTGTCTCTCTCTCTGACTCTCTCCAACCCAATCCACTCCTCACCGCCTGCTGTTCAATACAGTGAAACCTGTCTAAATGCACAGCCTTGGGACTAAGAAATAGGGTGTTATTCTTCCCACCTAAACAAGTTGTCAAAAAACCCAAATTTTAAAAATAGTTAAAAGTTGTCAGAAAACCCAATACTAATTTACACTATTGTCCTTATTTACATAATTAATTATTTGTTAAATTTTGTCAAAAAACCCAAAGCTAATTTTGTTAATCTTCCTCCATCATAATTATTGGAACATTCTCCCCATATTCTTCCACTTGCAATTGTCTATCAAAATCATCTAAAAAAAGAATTTTATTGAGGTCTATATCCATTATCATATTGAAAAGTATGATATGATCTTTTGGACGAGTATTTATTTAGCCGTTTAGAAGAAGAAAACTATTATGTTGTGCGTTCTTCATAGTGAAAAATTTGTTTTGTGTTCATCTTGTCCATCAAAACCCTAAAAACTATATTTAGAACTTTTTTTCATTAAAGTATGTAAGTGGGCTTTTTCTCATAACATGCAGTGGGCTTTTTCTTCAAACAAGTTGGGTTTTTTGACAAAATTTTGTTATTAAGTTTATTCAAAAATAGGGGTACAATAGTAAATTAGTATTAGGTTTTTTTTTTTTTTGATAACTTTTAACTATTTCTAAAATTTGGGTTTTTTGACAATTTATTTGGGTGGGAAGAATAACACCCAAGAAATAATGTGCACTTGCAGAGGGTACGCGTTTATATGTAAAAATAAACATATTTAAAGCTGGAACATAACTTGTCCTGGTTCATTCACAAATTTAAAACTGGAAAAAAAAAAATGTAACTTGTCCTGGTTCATTCACAAATTAAAAACTGGAAAAAAAAATTGTCTATTTTCGTAGCGCTTGTCAATTTATCAATAAAATGATTTCTTTTCTTTGAAAAAAAAATAAAATTAAGGTATTGCCATTTGGGTATCCACTTAATCCAAAGAAAGAAATATACTCTGCAACACATTTTAAGTTCAACTTATGTTAGGGATTACAGTATATAGTATAGTACCAGCCTCAGGAGGTGTTGTACATATAAAAGATGGAAATTGTAGGCATCTTTTTTTTTTTTTGTGGAAATTGTAAACATCTGCGCAATTACAAAAGATGGAATGGATCAAACAAAACTACACTTCTCCAAATATATTGCTCTCAGATTATTCTATTTAATCACTGCTTTCAACATATAGGAAAGGAATAAGACTCGGTGACTCACAAAATTACTCATCAGTGCATAGAAAAAAGAGTTCAAAATAGGGCAAGAAACAAAGAAGTACACCCTCAAACCATTATGTCTACTGCACTGAAGAATACCAACAGGCTGTTCCGTTTAAAAGCACAGAAACTAGCTCTGTCCCATACACCAGTCCCTTGAGAGCTAAAACCCTAACCATAATCAACAGCTGTACAGATAACTATCAGAGCCGCCAAAAAAGCTCTCCCAGAAAAATATATCACTACCACGAATGAAAACTTGAATGTCAGACAGGATATGATGCCACCATAGTTTTCTTAGATGTGTACACCATTCCCATTGCCATTAGTGTACACCCCATTCAACAATCTGTTTGTGAGCTTGCTTGCGTTTCCATTCTGTTGGTATTTCAATGCTGGTGACCCATTGCTCAGAATGTTCTTTGGCATTACCTTGTTAACATGTTCAGATGTCTGCATAACAGCTTCCAACTGGCCACATGCTGCTGCTAGAAGACCTGATACAACAAATTCTATCAGATTATAAAAAAAAAAAGTTTGGTACAACTCAATGGACCCCTCCCTCCTATTTAAAGTCAAGCATCCTGAAACTCAAACTCATCGTACCCATACAAGTGTTTGCTTCCTTAGCAGTTGTGTAAATTTCTACATATATTTCTAGGTAGTCGTTAGGATGACAATTAGCCACACTGGCATGAGCTCATCACAATGAGCAGTGTAAATTGAAAGAAGCCAACTATCTAATGATTCAATAAATATCGTCCACCTTCCTACTAAACTTTCAAGACTCCCATCCTGCATCAAAGCACTCACTCAGTGTTGTAAAGTTGTAACACAGAGATCTTCCAGTCAACATTTTTCACTATTTATCCTATTTCGGATTATTTAGTTCATCAAAGTTACGGTTACAAAGTTCCCCTTTCAACATTTCATTTCTGAGTTCTGACAGGTGAATAGATTACCTAAGAAAAGCGGAGATGGTTTTCCAGGTCTTGATTTAAATTCGGGATGGAACTGAACCCCAACATAAAATGGATGACTTGGCAGTTCCACAATCTGCAAAATAAGTATGTTAAGATTTCAGTGTTGCACAAATCAATCAAGCTAAGATTGTCAAAAAGTATGCATTGAAAAGATGCATACCTCCATTCGTTCTCCACTTTCATCTTTGCCAACAAATGAGAGACCAGCACTTTCAAGTCTAGCAATCATATCAGGATTGACCTAAAGAGAAATGTACTTTCAGTGAGATCTTATCTCTGATGCCACCACATAATTAAGAATGGCACTAATGAAAATATCCACTATCCTATAGAAAAATAGTATTTGTAAGACAACACAAATACCTCATATCTATGCCGATGTCGTTCATCTACAAACCTCGGATTGCCATACCTGACACAATATTTAAAGCACTTGGTCAAAAATAATGAAATGTTTTTTAAGGGTAAACAACCATTATTGTATTGTGCCTTCATATTGTCCAAGAATCTCATTTTCTATGATCAAGTGTATAATAAAAGATTAGCAATCACTATTTATATATACACATCAACTCATCAAGTTGAATACAGAACCATTGGTTGAATAGGCATGTAACATATAATTCTTCAATGTGAATGGAGGCATGTAACAGCACTACTTGTTGCACTGGTTTGTCCTAGTACCTATCCAACTAAAATTAAATTCACACAATACTTCACACAGTACTTCAACAAATAAACAATATTATTGTCTCACTAGTCCTTACAACTTGGCAGATTTGCAGCCAGGCACCTGGAAGAAAGTCCTCCTTGATCCAAGACGCATAGTGCCTCCCATGTGAGTTTTTGAACCCTGTGGTAGAACATAAAAATGGCTTGCATCCAAATACGAAGGTAAAACAAAATTGAAATTTAAGTGATACATATATCCAGGGTACAAAAACACACATACCTCTGGCATAAATATAACACAAGGATTTGCAGTTTCAGAATCGAACTCGGTGCTGTTAGCATCCTGGAGATTAAGAACGGAGCGTGCAAACTCAATGACCGCAATTTGCATACCCAAACAAATGCCAAGGAATGGAATCCTGTTTTCTCTGGCATATCTTGCTGCAAGAATTTTCCCTTGCACCCCTCGGTCGCCAAACCCTCCTGGAACTAGAACACCATCTGCACCCTGATGTGTAATTCCATTTAAAACAGAAACAGAAAACCTAGATGATTCTGATGGAAAAAAATGGAGACAACTTTCATCATTCAATGGTGATGATCAATCAATTACTCTACTACACTATACCTTCAACAGATTCCAAGCTGCTTTATGAACATCAGGCATCTGCAAATTGAATAAAACAAAAACCTATTCACCCAAATTTTACCAATAAAAAATATTGTGTTTTATATATAAGTCAAGAAGAGTTATAACCTCCTTTGCAGTTGCATCTTCCAGATCACTAGCTGGAACCCATTCTACAACAAGTTTCCGGTGACAAGCAACAGCAGCATGCAAAAGAGCCTGTTAAGAAACACATATGTTACAATTGCCTGGCACAACATTAAATATCAATGAGCTACACACCTACACCACGCCAAATCGGTATAACCAATTAGCGTACATTACATCGCAAAGCATGAATATAGATAATATATTACAATATAAAAGAATACATGCAAACTTTAGAACGAGTTCCTAATTTACCTGTTTCATGATAGATGATTAAACCCACATAAAAACAAATTTCAAAAAAGATTTTGGTTCCTTATATCGTAACAGTTAGAATAATTCGGAAACATATGTCTGCAGTAATGAACTAAAGTTGCCATCCTATGCTTATTTTACTCTGACAAGAGGAACACAAGCTCAGTCTGGACATCAATGTACAAGGGGACTTATTTTATTCACAACTAAGTGTGTTTGGATCTAAGTCAACTCAGTTTGACCGTGTTGTATTGGGGTAAGTATGCTGATTTTTCTATGTACGTTTTCTTAGCATAGATCAGGTCAGGAATAAAAGAGTGAAAAAAGTGAGCTTAAATCCAGATGGTATGAAAGGAACAAATATCACTAGGTTGGCTCAGAAGATAGTCCTATACGGAACTTTTGAGCAGTTAGGATTAGGTGCCACTGAAAAAATTTGTGTCAGCAGTGTGTTATACAATGAGTGCTTTATTCCATACTATCATAAATATTAAATGTAAAGTAAGTGTCAGTAAGAGGCAGCTACCAGTCAGTCTAATACTTTCCTAATAGTTTAAATCTGAATCTTTCCAATACCAACTGAGATGATCATAATGTAATGACAGATAACTGTGGTACTACATAGAAAAACAAATTAGAGAGAAAAGATTGGAAAGTACAATGCCATCAAGAAAATAGAGCAAACAATGGAAATTTCACCTTCAGTACAGAGAGGTACGAATCTGAAAGGCCAGTATACTTTCCAACCATAGCGATTTTGACCTGTGAGTTCCATGGTACGTGAGTATGAGTAAATTCACTAGCCAAGTCATAAAACTAGACTTTGAGCACTCAAAGAAAGTTAAGACTCACAGGATCCTGCAACTTGTCACAGAGTTCGGCCCTAGCAGTCCACTCTTCCAAAACAGGCTTCTTAGCAACACTGCATAACCATGAAATATGAGGTGATTAAATCACTCAAAAATAACTCCATCTGTTGGTTATACAATAAGAAAAAGTTACGACTCAAAAGAAAAGGTGATATCAGAAGGGCAGGGAGCTTATACAGACCCTGAAAGATTCAATTCTCTCAATATTGCTTCATGTGCTTTCTGATCCTATTCAAGAGAATAAATTACATATAATATTATTGTAAGAAGAAAATTACTTCAGCAAGAAATGAACTTGAAAACATCATTTAACAACTTACTCTTAATAACAAGGGAATATGCCAAATGTTGGAAACATCATAGAGAGTGATGATATTTTCTGCCTGGGAAACAATTGTTTTAATCTGGTTAGCATCTTCAGAACTACATTGCAGAATAATCTTAGAAGTAAGAAAGTACAAGAGTGAAAAATCAGAGTTATGGTCATAGTACCGGGACATGACAAAACTGAGAGAGTTTCTCTTTCACATTTTGATCCAAGGCCTGTCAAGATATTGAAATCAAAATTAAAAACACAGTCATATCAGATATGGGCAAAAGGTGAAAACAAGAAAGAGTAAGACCGTGGAGCTGCGACATGCTAAGATGTTAGGTGTCAATCCCAGTCCTCTTAGTCCACGAACACTATGCTGAGTTGGTTTTGTTTTCTGCAGTGATAAATGTAACGTCGTAAATAAAACAAAAATCTTCTATTTCATAATAAGTCGTAAAGAAACAATACGCACTAATAAAGTCCAAAAATCAATATGATGTATACCAAATATTATTTTCTTTCAAAAAGAAACAATTTAGAAAATACGATTAGCTGGTTTCATCTACAGAAGCAACCATAAACATACATCCATTAATATGCCCAAGCAGTTCGTTTATACCTGCTCACCGACAACGTTCAAGACAGGCACGAGACTAACATGAACAAGGCAGAAATTTCCCGGGCCTGAATGAACGAAAGTTCAAAAGAGTGAAACAGAGAATTTTGTGAGATGTAAAATTCAAAACATAGAAGCGTAAGCATGATTTCTTACCTACATGATACGAAAATTGACCTAATGCCTCAATAAAAGGCATAGATTCTATATCTCCTGCAGAAAACAACTTCTTATTATGATACGAACAAAAAAATTGATTTTAAGGCTTTGATAGTAATGAGTGTATCACAATACTATAATACCTAATGACTAAATTATAATACCTATAGTTCCCCCGAGTTCTATGACGCAAACATCAGCTGGGCCTTCTTTTCCATCCACAGGTATCATAGCTACACGCTCAATCCACTCCTGGATGGCATCTGTGATGTGTGGAACAACCTAGAGGCATAGAAGGGGAAAAATTAGTCCCTACACAAATATAAAAAAAAAAAAAAAAAGCCTCAAACTTCTACTAAACAATAGTAGGGAGTGAGAATCAAGTTTTCAAACTTACCTGGACAGTTTTTCCCAGATAGTCCCCCCTTCTTTCCTTGTCAATAACAGCCTGTTCCATTTAAAGAAAAAGCCGTCACTTAAGTAGGCATTTAGTTTCACCAATGCCTAAACCTAAACTTACAAAAACAATAAGCATGACAATTGTCAGTTGGACAAACTGTACCTGGTAAATCTTTCCTGTGGTTATATTGTTATCACGGGTCAGCTTGATATCTAGGAATCGCTCATAGTTGCCAAGATCAAGGTCCACCTTTGAAACAACAAACAAATTTCAATTTTTATTTCAAAACATGACACACAAGTAAAACAAAGAAATACTGGTTATATACTAGATGATCAATTTCCACATGCCAGGAAATAGATATTATAGCCCAAAGTCAGTCAATCCATAGTGAATCCAAGTATTCTACCTAATCCATAAGCTTGTAAGCGGCTGTGAACAGTCTAGATGTTTCTTCTTCTTTTTTCAAAGTTTAAACAGTGGAAGCCCCAACTTTCCACACCCAAAAATATCCAAAAACAAAAATGAAATGCTATGAAATGTCAACAAAGATAGTTTCTTTACCTCACCACCATCGTTTAAAACAAACACCTCACCATGCTCAAAAGGGGACATTGTTCCCGCATCAGTATTGAGGTAGGGATCTGCACATTTTGAAATTCCAAACTCAATGAGCTTATTAACATAAAAGATAAAGAGAAACAGAAGAATTTAACATTTTTAAGATTGTTGTTTTGCAAAACAAATGTGTGCGTTTATAACATATTGAATAATTAAACTAATAAATCACTTTGACAAAAAGATTTTTTTAATTTTTTTTATGAACAAAGAAATGATAAAAGGCTCAACCCTTTAATTCAACTTTCTGAAGAAAAAAAATTGGAAAGCAAAGATTTATTTTTTTTTTTTCTTTTAACAGAGCCCAACATTTCTCATTGAAATCAAAACAAAACCAAAGAAAAAGAAAAATTAAAACTTGAATACCCCCATTAAGAACAAAACCTCAAATTCCCTTCAAATTGAAAAGAAATGAACATTTGGTATAACTGAAAGATTGGAATAAGATTTACATTTCTCGACTTTTAAGAAACAGAAACAGAAACAGAGAGAGAGAGAGAGAGATTTACATTTCTCGACTTTTAAGAAACAGAAACAGAAACAGAAACAGAGAGAGAGAGAGAGAGAGAGAGAGAGAGAGACCAATCTTAATGGAGGTAACACGAAGACCACAAGCCTTAAGAAGAACACCGATGCTACTAGCAGTAACCCCTTTACCAAGACCACTGACAACACCTCCAGTCACCAATATATACTTCATTTTCTTATTCATTATCTCAATACTCCTGTTTCATCAAATAAGATTGATTAAATCAACAAATAAGATTGAAATGAATAACAAGGCAATGAGAATGAATACAAACACCATTCAAAAATCCAACCTTTTCTTCTTCTTCTTCTTCTTCTTCTTCTTTTCTCTTGTAAGTTTGTTTCTATTAATGTTAATGTTTAATCCTTCTTCTTCTTCTTCTTCTTCGTTGTTGGGTATTTATATTTATGACGACGGTGTTTACAAAGAGTATTTCTGAAACTTGCAAAACAAGCGTGAAAAGAAACAGAGAAAGATGGGGGCTTTTTTTTTTTTTTCCTTCTTGTGGGTGGGTGGGGTGGGGTTTATAGAATGAGATTGATGATGGTAGGAATTGCCCTTTATAAATAAACCAGAGTACCAAAGGTAATGTGTATGAAATCTTAATTTCTTCTTCTTCTTCTACTACTACTACAGAGAAAAGAGAGAAAGAGAGAATAATATTATCTCATCAATAGAAAAAAAAAAAAAAAAAAAAACAGGCAAAGGGCTTTGCTTGTCTTTTACTTATTCACACTGTGGTTTTGAAATGGTGAGACAAAAAGAAAAGAGAAAGAGAGGAGATTTTTAGGGTTTCTTTCCTTTCGGTTGGGTTGGTTGGGTAGGGTTTTGGGCTTTTTGATTTTTGATTTTACTTACAAGATGATGAAAAGTATAAAACTATCAACTAGTAGAAATGTAGAATATATAGAACAAGAATCACTAAAGAGATTTGGGATTTTTATACAAGTGGTTTGGTCTGGTCACTTTCATGTAAATATTTGATATTTCATACACAAAGACATAACATAACATAACCATTTATAAACAAGATAGATGATGGTCAAATACACAAATTAAAGGATTAAATCATCATCATCTTTCAAGCTACATTCCCATTGTTTCTTCTTGTTCAACTAAAACTGTCCTATTTGTTTTTTGTTTCATCTCTTTTTCTTTATTAAAATACCTTATCTCTTACTTAGGTTGCATCTCACATCTACCCTTTTTAATTTGGATAATTTAGATTAAACATATTGATTCTTAATCACATTTTATGATTAGCTCTATAGCTTGGCTTAATATGGCTGGTAGCTTTGTCTTTAATCCATATTTTCTAAATGTAAAAAAAAAAAAAAAAATGGGTTTGCTCTTTTTACTAATCTTTACACATTTAAGAGGAATCTTTTAGAATATTTTTCAGCTATTGTGGGAATAATCATAAAACAATATCAAAACAAAAATTTCCTGTAAATGATTGGAATTCACCCAAAACTTTAGGTATTTATAAATGAAAAATTCTATATACAGCAAACTTTTAAATAATCTACTTCTAAATTATAACCCATGATACTCTAGGAATCATGTAGCCTAGAGTGTACATATCTTTTTATTACATAAAAATGGTTGTTCAATAAAAAAAAAAATTGAGGCACAAATGCACAATGGTAAGTTCATAGTAAGTTCATAAAGCCCACCCATAGTTCATTAAAAACAAACTTTATTAAGAATTTATACGAAATAACATGGCCTCAAACAATAACATACAAGAAGCTATATATACTATACATTAGATGTGCTTAAAAGACTAGTAAACACCACTTACATGTTTGCTAACACATCAGTAAGCATGATTTCTTCCCCAAGTTTTCTTGATGAAGAACAAAATTTATAAAGCTGCTTCAGGATTAAAATTCCACCTCCTTAATAGTTAATACCCGAGATGTTTGTGGGCCTTTAGGTCGGGTGGGTATTTATAGAAATTTTTTCTTTAATTGTATACAAATAAATAAGAAATTTATAATTTCCTACCTTTGCCACCGGTTTGGCCAATACACCCTACTTTGGCAAAAATTTTGTCTTCCCACCCTTTAACAGTTTGACTCCGTCGGAAGACCACGGTCAACCATATTTGACCGATGAACTTACAATAATACCCTTCTTTTTTTAAATTCCTAAATTGCCCTTTTTCAATCTACACCATTCATCCATCAGATCTAATCTACACCGTCTATTTTATAGTCGTTATCAATTTATCAATCTACACCGTCTACACCATCTTTTTCTCTTTTCTCTTTAAAAACCTAACTTTTTCTCCAAATCAGAAAACAAGAAATTCTTTAGGGCATCTTCAAGTTCTTCAATGGCATCTTCAAGTTCTTCAATGGCATCTTCAAGTTCTTCAAAGGTAAGGTTTTGAAATTGATTTTTAGTTATGTTTTTAATTTTTCGATTGATTTGGAGTTTTCAATTTGTTGATTATGTTTTTTCTCCAGCAGATTACAAGATGTTTTTTTTTTGTTCAAACTAACATATTGGAATTTCTAATACTCATATCTTTGATTAATCTTTTTCAACTTAAAAAAATTGAGGACTAAAACAAAATATTAGATTCGAGTAATATAGAAAAAAAAAATTGAAAATTTTAATCTAACAACTAACATTCAGTAACAAAATTGGAGTTGTTCAACACTCTTAAAATAATGAATAACATCACTAACAACCGATTCACTATCAGATTCGAGTAATATACTTCATGATCTAAACATGCAACAATGGTATCAATGAGGGTAAGTGTGTACCTTAAACGATACAAATTGAGATTGTTGTTTTTGCGCGCACTTGATTCTCAAACAATAGAAGACTTCAACAATCAACTCTTACTAAAATTTGTTGAAAACCCTAGAATTGAATGTAAAAACCCTAGAAATCTAGGGTTTCATTGGCGGGAAAGAACAGAGCATGGAGGGAAGAAATAAGGTAAAGTGAAGAAGAAGATGAACAGAAAGGGGGTGTATTCTGGTTTTCTAAACATAAGGGTAAAACAGTATATTCCCTTGCTAAAATAGACGGTGTAGATTAGATCTGATGGATGAATGGTGTAGATTGAAAAAGGGCAATTTAGGAATAAAAAAAAATAAGGTATTATTGTAAGTTCACTGGTCAAATATGGTTGACCGTGGTCTTCTGATGGAGTCAAACTGTTAAAGGTGGGAAGACGAATTTTTTGCCAAAGTAGGGTGTATTGGCCAAACCGGTGGCAAAGATAGGGTGTTCCAGCAAAATGGCCCTTAATTTTTCTACTACTTTGGTAAGAATCAGCTTTCCTACCATATATTAAGTTTAATTTCTTTGGTAAGCATGCATATTGAATAAAAAAGTTCCAATATCTTTGGATACATTATATATAGGAGGTATAGAGGTAGGGGTAGGTAGGTTGTATTAAGACTTAATTAAGAGTACATTGCTACACTAATACACTTGAAGAACAATTTCATCTAACTCATCTGCTCATACGACTTATGTGATGGTCTTTCAAAGTCTTGCTCAAAAACAACCATTCTCTCAAAGTAGTTCACATAAATTTGGGCTTCATCAACCAGAGTTGGGTGGACCAGGTCATGATTGAGTCCATCTTCTCACTCTTCTTTATGCACAATGTATATACCCATTACCGAGTTCTCTTACTCGGAATGCCAAACACCGACTTTACACTCATTTCATCCGACTTCGTATCTAATCACATTTCATTCACTTCTGTTCAAATCCTAACCTCACTAACTCGGTATACTAAACACCGACTCTGCACTCATTTCATCCGACTTCAATCGAGTTACATCACCCGAGCTCAAGCCCATTTCCAACTTGGCCCACCCGACATGCAGACAAGTCATACTCCAACTCGGTGACTCATGAGCTCGTGTGGCGCTTACGTGGCAATGCATATTAATTACAAGATCAATATCAAATATATTCTCCATTATTACTTGTCCGTTATTTGTCCGTTATTTTCCGTTACAACATCAATGTATTTATATCACACATGTAATTCCCTATCTATATAAAGGGATCTATTCCATGTGAAAGAGGACAAGCTCTCTCTAGCTCTTGGGAAGCTCTCTCTAGCTCTTGGGAAGCTCATCTCTTCTCTCTTCACAAGCTCTCTACTCATCTCATCTCATATCAATAAAATACACTTATCTCTCCCGTGGATGTAGGCACCATTGCCGAACCACGTAAAATTCATGTGTCTATTTACTTTTATTTTGCAATCTCCATCACGACTTGTTCTTTTTTATGTAATGTATTTACATTGGCGCCGACTGTTTGTGATCGAACAAAAAGTTACATATTCGTCATCAACAAATCACTATGGTTTTTTTTTTTTCTCAAAATCAAGAATTGTTAATTGGGGAAAGCAAGATAAGTATTAGATGTCTATGATATTTCTCTGATCTCTATGATATATGTTTCTATTTCTCTGATCTCTGATCAATATGACTTTCATTCTCTATGTTTATTGCTACCATCTTAACACCATCTTAACTATATGGTTATTAGTATAGGCATATCTATTATTAAATATATTCTCCTATATATGTACAATATGGCCACATGCATCTTTTATTGTCCACATATTTGACATATATGCTATGAGCCAATTACTTGTTTTTCTTTCTCACATATAATATCATTATTCTTTTCCATTCATGGGAATGGATGAACAACAACATCCACCAATCATACGCATCATATACTAATCTTAACTTCTGGTTCCATTTGTTATGATGAGATATATGCAATTAATATTACATCTTATTTCAACTAGCTCAATTTGATTTCTTATGCACTTACAGTATATTGGGGGCTATCATCAAGCCCATATGCCCATTTACATGCTACATATTTCTGGCCTACATACTACTGATGTTCCCTGCTACATAGTCATGCGACATCACACATCTACTATCATTTCTTTTTTGATACAAATGTACTGGCTACCATTTTGGCTTAACATGACACAACTATTCAAGGACCAGAAATTGAGGCTTCACTAAAGCGAGCTCAATTATATGGACTTTTATTTCATGTCATTTTACTGATCTTATCACTTATACACATACTTTAAACATATTATTTGTTACTTCATATGATTATTCGGTATGAGACTGGGGGGCTAACTTTTATCCCTCAGGTACTAATTGTTTTTTTTAAGTTTCAGGAAATGGTGAACTCAAGTATGATGATTTGAACACTAATTTTCATCCCTATCATATGAGCCCATTTTTCTTAAAATTCATACCAATTTTGTGTCTATCACTCAAACTTGATATCAAAAGCTTTTTAAAGGAAATTGATACAAGGGTTAGATTTTTCATGTGCATAGAAATGTCAAATCAAATCAACTAAGACCTCAATGGCATTATACTTCTATCCAATGTCAACATTGTCATCGTGACACGACATTCGGAAACGATTCAAAAGCAAACGCTCAGCTCACGGAAGCGAACGCTTACGAAATTACGGTTTGGTTGAGATTTCGAATGCATATGAAACTTTTAACTCGAATTCCACATCCTTTTTCAAAAAGTCAATCATTCTCAAAACCCATTTTCTACTTCTTATCAAGCTGACCAATTTCGGTCAACTTAATAAGAGGGGGCTATGTATATACCCATTACCGAGTTCTCTTACTCGGAATGCCAAACACCGACTTTACACTCATTTCATCCGACTTCGTATCTAATCACATTTCATTCACTTCTGTTCAAATCCTAATCTCACTAACTCGGTATACTAAACACCGACTCTGCACTCATTTCATCCCACTTCAATCGAGTTACATCACCCGAGCTCAAGCCCATTTCCAACTTGGCCCACCCGACATGCAAACAAGTCATACTCCAACTCGGTGACTCATGAGCTCGTGTGGCGCTTACGTGGCAATGCATATTAATTACAAGATCAATATCAAATATATTCTCCATTATTACTTGTCCGTTATTTGTCCGTTATTTTTCGTTACAACATCAATGTATTTATATCACACATGTAATTCCCTATCTATATAAAGGGATCTATTCCATGTGAAAGAGGACAAGCTCTCTCTAGCTCTTGGGAAGCTCATCTCTTCTCTCCTCACAAGCTCTCTACTCATCTCATCTCATCTCATATCAATAAAATACACTTATCTCTCCCGTGGATGTAGGCACCATTGCCGAACCACGTAAAATTCATGTGTCTATTTACTTTTATTTTGCAATCTCCATCACGACTTGTTCTTTTTTATGTAATGTATTTACACACAACTCCGTTTATACCCAAAGAGATTAATATATTCTACTACCTTAATTAACTGTGATTATGACTTAAATCTAAGAACTGTGTTGGTTTTTATAGGTAGGGATAGAAACTTTAGAAAGCAGTAAATGTTGTGGTCCGATTATAGGTAGTTGGAATGAAATAAAAAATGCGATCGAGACTAGCTAAAGATGAAGCTCCTGTAAATTCATTACTGAAGATTTTTATAGTTATATGGACTTTATGGCTGTCAATCTGTCATGAAAGTGAAGACTAGGACCATAGGAGATTAGGAGATGACTCGAAATAAATCTGATATGATTTCCATATTGCCCATATAGACATATAACGTCAATAAATCTATGATTACATATAACACATATATTGATCATATACTACCAATCTACCATGCATCTTTCATAAGTTCGTCGACGTCCATGAATCCGGCCATGATATACATATATATACTACCATCTTAAAACACGCTTTTCTGCACGCTTGCTTTAGCATGGTGGGGGGGAGGAAGGGTAGTAGAATTTTGAGTTGATGAGCGAGGGTGTATCGCCAGACCCCAAAACAATTCCTACTTCATTTAACGACGAGCTTTAGGTAAGGCTCATCATCTCATGTGTTAATGGATGTATTCGTTGGCGAACCTGCAGAATTATTGCAGATAACATATGTGGCCGCAGTTCCAAAACAGTTTTGCATGCCGTATATACAGCAACAAAAAATGACAAAATGCATAACTGATGGGGCCGGTCGACTTCATTTGATGGCTCAAAGCTGAGTATGAATGAAGTAGTAGAAGCTGTACGTGAGTCAAGCTGGGCAACGAAGAACTTTATATTAAGTACATATATTATCTTAATTAGAGTAGGATTATCCATTACAAGTTGCTGTTATTATTGATTATTCTAATCCAAATCTCCTCGTTAACCTTTTTAGCTAATAGTCAAAGTATTAGCTAATAAAGTGCAAAAGTTAGTTTATCTCGCTCTTTTGATATAAGGGTGGTGCAAAGTTAATATATTCCAAAAGACAAAAATGTTTAGTACCACACTACATTTGCCACACAAGTCTGACGTGTTTAATATACAACCTGTACGAAATAGCTCTGCTTATATTGTTTACCACGACTGATATCCCAAAACAACCACCATAACTTAATTAGACCATCGAATACAATACACGTGGTGACACGTAGATAGATAGTATGACTGTGTGCAGCATGCTCCGCCTCTTTGATGTAATCGTCATCGTCATCACCATCATCGTCGATGGGGGGGGGGGGGGGGGGGGGGGCATTGGTGCCTAAGTGCCTAACTATGCAAACATTAGTGACCCACGAATATCCATATTTAGATTTTTACCAAGTCAGAGTATCAAACATCCATATCAGCAGTGACGCTGCATACATACAATCTTAATATCTAACATAATACCACTCTATTTCAGTATAGTATTTCTTCTTCTTCTTCAATTCTTCATCATAGTAATGGAATTATTCTTGGGCCCCCATGGGCCCTAAACTTAATTTTTTTTCTCTTAAGGACCATCATCATTAATTTTATTGATTAATATACGGAGTACTACTGTAATAAAGTGTGAGAGTGAAGACTGAAGACTGAAGACTGAAGACTGAAGACTGAAAGATGAAGAATGAAGATATGATTTTGAGTGGCATGGTGGTCCCCATAGTGACTAATGAGCTAGAGTGACTAGCTCTTTCTCTGAGTTGTTTGTCGGTACGTTGGGTAGTTAAGAGTCAGTTTTAACCGTTGCCACGTTAGGGACACGTGGGTTTCTGTTAATGGTCCCTACAAAGAGACAGTTTGACGATTCGTTGGTTCGTACGGTTTTAATGAGTATTTGGCTAATATATATATAAGAGTGGACCCCACAAGGTAGTGGTCTGCGCTGCCGTGTGCTACCGACATTAACGTGGTTACGTGGTGTTTAGGGTCCAATGAGACAGTCAGACGACTCAGACGTCAGAAGAAACAACACGTGAGTGGTTCGAAAGAAAGTTACACGTAGCAGTTTGCAGCACATGTTACTACAGTATCTGAGATCTCATTATTCAATTTTCCTTTGCTTATAATTAGAGAGAATCATATATTCATATCTCACAGTTTTAATAATTACTAATTACTAATTTCTTCTTCAAATGTTTGTTTCAACTTTGAGGCAGTGCGTCGAAAACCGACAACAGAATCTGATTGGTTAGTTGTTCATGTTCGTTCATTCATTCATCAGGGTCCCATTTCTGTCTATTTCTTCTTCTTCTTTGTATCTTGGCATACTGCTGCAGAGCAGTGAGGTGCGTGCATTTGGGGTTGATCGACATGGTGTACATGGTGATGAATTATACTGACTTGTTACAAATCTCACCTTCTTGCTCATCATAGTCTAACATGCATGTCTTCGATCCATGCATAAATAAACTTACAAAAGTTCATATCATGTACATATATGTTGCTAGTTAAAAAAAAATTAGATGGAAATGTTATTATTTTCCAAATAAAAATTCTAGTTTTTTTTTTTTTTGGTGGCAGCACGAGCACGACTCAGTTTTACCAATATTTTCCAAAGAAAAAAAAACCAAACTAAACATGAATTTATTTTTGTTTAAATTTCTAATATATATATGACATGCGGAATCACTATAATTTAAAAGCTGATGGTGGTGAATGTGATGGTGAATTGGTGATACCTATCGTCCTATACTCCTATGCGATCTCCAACAGCCAGAGGCCAGAGGTCAGGCCATTGGTATATTGATTTGTTTTAGGGGAAGCTATATATGAAACTTGAATTTGTAACCGCGTCACATGATATTCAATATTCTAAACATAACTTGTTCAACTTTTGCAACTCTACTAGTAGCTATATAATACTATGATATCTAGCTAATATATTCTACCAACTAATCTTCATCAGGGAGCTAAGCTAATTAACCAACTTAATTAAACTTGTATTAATTAATAACTGTCTTTCAAGTTCTTCTTGCCTTATCCTTAAGACCATGAACTTCCTGCCTCATCATTCACACGTCAAAAGACGGTATACCACGCCATTGACATGAAGCTAGCGTTCGAGAGGAAGAATGTATCAAATTAATGTCATGATCAATGCATGACCTTAATTATTATTCTTTATTTTGTGTATTAATTTTTCATGCTTCCTTCCCATCTTATCGTTGAAAGAGAGCAATGGTATTATTCAAAGAGAATCTTCTAATGATAATGGCAATATTGAAAACTGAAAGCCAAGAACCAGCCAGCAGAGAATTTTATATGTGTAGCTTACTTGTATGTGGGTGTGTACATCCAATCACAAAATGCCATGTGGCAATAATAATATAACCTAATATGGGTTTAGTTAACCCTAGTGGGCTTGATCAGTTTTCAACCACTTTATAGACACGTGGCATCATATGATTGGGTGTACACACCCACATAGAAGTTGGCTACACATAAAATTTTTTGACCAGCCTGCATG
This sequence comes from Aquilegia eximia, assembly GCA_023053565.1. Lineage (NCBI taxonomy): Eukaryota > Viridiplantae > Streptophyta > Magnoliopsida > Ranunculales > Ranunculaceae > Aquilegia > Aquilegia eximia. The sequence continues at coordinate 9,074,518 of JALIGU010000001.1, read as the reverse complement.
ATCGATCAAATCAAATAAAATTAGATTGAACTCTTGCACATGCACAATTTTCTTAATTAATAATCAAATGAAAAAAGATATGGATAAAATGATTAATCCACTGAAATAGTAAATTAGCTACCTTTGTATATGTGTGTATGTGGCGTGTTGGTCTAAGATGGGACTTGCTAACTACCATACCTAACAAAGTCCTTATAGCTTTCGTAAGCAGGCCATGTGAGATTGTGAGCTAACCACGTTTTCCCTTCTTATTATTTTTTGATCTGTTCTATGTTGCCTTAACTTCCATTTCTCTATTCAAATCTCTCCCTATATAACCAACCGACATGTTAGTTATTTTACATATTTATGTATGACTAATTGAGTTAGGGTGTGTGTTTTAATTTTCTTAATCCTTAATGGATTAAATGTTCTTGGAATCGTAATCAGTTTTGTTTGTTGATGATGTTGAAACGTTGATAGCAGACCTGAAATCTGTAAATTAATAAAAGGTGAATGAAGCTCGTGAGTTTGATACATGTTGCCTGCTCATATTTGGTCGTACACTGACATCAAACATGGTCTTGAGTTCTTGACACATCACATATATAATTTGTTATATTTCTCCATTTAACCCAGACAAACTATATCGAGTTCGTTATCAAATCAATGTGATTTATATCATATGTGCTCAATTGTAATTCTCTATCTATATAAAGGGACATATTTCATGTAAAATAGGACAAACTCTCTCTAGCTTCTCTCATCTCATATCAATAAAATATACTCATCTCTCCCGTGGACGCATGTACAATAAAATCATGTCTCTTTATATATCTTTTACGATTTTTATGTCGTTCTTCACCTTACGATTTTTATGTCGTTCTTCACTTAATAAATTTCATGTATTTACATATATATCTCATTCATTTATCTTCAAGTCATCAACATTCAACACCACCACCCTCTCTTTTTAAACAATGTTTCAAACAAAATGAAAAGAATGAAGTGATTGGCCAATAGTCCAATACTATTTTCTCCATCTAGAGAAGCTGAAAGTCTGAAAGTGAAGTCAATGAATAGAAGGCAGTGCACGTGATCTGAGGAGGAAGAGTAGGAAGGAAAGGAGCCAGGAGGGAAACCCCACCCCATGTCTAAGCAGTAAATTTCGGCAGTTTTTGGAAGTTGAGAAACCAATAAATGAAAACGACATACTTGTGAACAAAGGATTCTGCATTAAGCAGACTTCAGATATAGGTTTGAAAAATATTCCATTCAATAAAAGAAATTAAAGGGTCCTACAGACCTACACCCAAATCTCTACAACATATCAATTAACTCATTACAATTCAATATCCAGAACTTTAGACGAAGGTTTCATTTTTCTTTTATCTCTTGGCTGATGTTCTTTTTAGGTGCTCGAAATGATTTTAATTTCAATAACTTTTTGATCAAACAAAACAATTAATAATACAGCACTTTATTATATTTGATAACTTATTATGATTAAAAAGCTTGATATTGTTTATCATTTGGATTTGTAACTTGGAAAGAGCATTAGGCAACTAGATGATAAAAGAAATGAAGTACACAGCTACTACAAATAAAAAGATTAATGAGTAAAGAGTAATACTGTACATATAATTAGTATTTGAAAAATACATGGGCTTCAAAGATGAACAGTATATGAACAAATCTTTGAATTGGATGTCCATTTGTACATTGGTTTGTTAAAGTTGTTTGCTTTTCAACCATCTCATGGCCCAAAAGAGACCTGCAAGAATTGCTACTTGGGTGCAGAAGGCCCACAACCTCTGCTTCCTTATGATCACTATGCAAACGAAATTAAAGAGAGACTGGCGTGGAAAGCAGGCAGGCTGCAGAGGTTGTAGTCCATAAATATGGCGTGGAAAGCAGGCAGGCTGCAGAGGAAGAAATGGTACCTGATTTGAGAGAACATAATTATGCTTTCTTATGCTTGATCTTCCTCCAATATAAGACTGACCATAGCACCCCCAGTGTACTTTTGTTACCAATAAATTCCAGCTCTTTAGGAGAGCTATAAGATTGATTTCACTGACTCATAGGTGGAGTCTTCATTGATGTCTTTGAGGAGCCAATTCCGCTGATTACTATCATCCTCCATCTTGGTTATATTTAAAATCCTTTTGTGGAATTCCACAAGGGTTCTTCGATGGCCAACACTGACATATGTTATCCCTGCAGCTTCAATCTGCCTGTATAGATGGGCCTGAATGCAGAAAATAGAATAATTTAGTCTCTATCATAATAATGCTTCTCTAGTTATGGGTTACAGTCACTTATAACAATAGGAAAACTTGATGAGAACAACATAGATGCATCAGTCTAAAGGCTGTCAATTGGATCAATTAAGATAAATTTGCATCCGTATGTAGTAGCGTTGACATAATCAGTGTCGGGAACCGCTGTACATGATATCATTGACGCTTTCTTCTTTTTACTAGTGACTCGAGTGTAGGTTACTACACACAATGTGATGTAATATTATCGGCGGAAGCAAACAATAATAAGAACACCAATTAAATAAATGGTTTGAACACCCAAAAACTAGGGTTCTTCACAAAAACGAATTTAATGTCTCAAGACATAAACAAATCTTCACTCTAACCTACTTAATAGGGTTTGCAATCCCCTATTTATAATAACCTAAACCTAATCCTAACTACACTAGAAAGCTAAGTAAATAGAAACTACTACTAGGGATGTTCTAATCCATATAGGAATCTGCAGGAACTATGAGGCATGTGCCTTGCACATGCTATCTTTATGCATATGCATCAAATCCCCCCAACTTGAAAAAAACTCGTCCTCGAGTTTGTGTACTAACATCCTCCAAAGTTCAAAACGACTCTTGTACATCAACCTCAACCTTACGTTGGTGCAGAAAATCCGGCCATGAATCTTCCCTAGATAGTTGCTCGCAGAAAAAATGATGGACATTAATGTCATAGGTGCATCATTAGGACAACCCAATTGATTGAAACAATATAGCCGTATGTCAAGAAATAAGAATTGAAGGTGTTTGTCCCTCCATGGAGAAAATCCATTCTCATCTTGGAATAGATAAGGATCAACATAACCACCAAACAAATTACCAATTACTTTTATGGGACGGAATTTGTGGGGATGATAAAAATCATCAATATGTCGGTCGGAATCAATGGAATTCATCGATTCATGGGAGTGATGAGCGAAATTGATGTATTCTAGGGTTTAAAACCCCTAATTTGTGCTAGGTTACTACTATATGTTTTTAGAATTATTGGGGATATTTAGGTTTATGTTTAATTGGTGTTGATTGGTTAATTGAATTGTGTGTTTTGAGAAGAGTCTTCTCTTTGTGTGAGTTCTTGGTTAAGAACATTGGTTGTCGAATCCCGAAAATCGTCGTAGTTCTTTGAATTCGGTTCAAAGTACATATCTTTATGCACGATTGCATCAGAAATTCCGAGAACGTTCATCCTCTTTACCATTGTCATGGACAACAACCAGGTTTCCTTGCTTGGGCAACAAATAAAACTTCTTATTTATCTCCCTTGCAGATTTTTCAATCAAATCTTCTACTTGATCCACACATGCAACTTCTAACTCAAGAGACACAAAACTAGATGTATCATCACTATCATCACCAAAAACGGAAAAGAAATCAACAAGATTGTAACTTTGTAAACCACCAATTCGAGTACGAGTGACGTATTTTTCTTCTTCAAACATGTTGAGTAAGAAATTAATCTCCGCTTCTTTGTCAAGTCGTTTCTCTTCTTCAACAAATTCTTCCTTAAAAGACGCAAATTGACTTTTTAATTTAGTAAAGCAATTTAAAAGTTCCTTCAAATCTTTTTGTATGCTTGGTGACGTCATGGAGGCATCATCCAGATAATGAGGCTGCTGCAGCAGTAAAATCTGCTGGTTGTCACTATTAGAAACTTGTGATGGGTGAACAACTGAGGTGGATGTGTAGAGGTTTGACGGTGCAAGGGCTGCAACCAAACTCTTGTTAGCGGGGGCATCACCAAACTCAAATTCTGCACTAGTTTCATCATCAGAATATTCAACACACAAAGAATTATTATCATCTGAATAATTATCTTCATAATAACTTTCCCCGTCAGAAAACTCATCTTCTTCATAATCAATCATGGACTCATCGCTTTTAAAATCGATTTCAGATTCAATATAGTGAGGGTATTCTCCATACGAAGTAACCTTAGAATTGCGACTACGAATACCATCGCGATCATAAGTCTCTTGACGGTTTCTATGGGAATATTTAGCACCATAAGCAACATATTGTTGCTGAAAACCACATCGGGGAGGGTGTGTGTCCTGCTGGTGGTGGGAATAATATCCATCGTCATAATAACTATGACGTCGCCTGCGTGGGGGAAAAGAGGAACGAGAGGAAGAGGGAGGTTCATATCTTCTGGAAAGAGAAAGCGGCGGCTAAGATCAAAGTTGAGAGCTTTATATTCAGAATCGGTATAACGCTTCGATTCTTGTAAACTCCAACGATCGGACGGCGGCGAAAACTCTCTTTGACCTCTTCTACGATAACTCATCTTCAAATCACCAACATGAACGCGGCTCTTGTAAAATAAAATCAGGTTTTTATCTTCTAAACCCAGAAAAAACAAGCTCTTGATACCAATTTTGATGTAATATTATCGGCGGAAGCAAACAATAATAAGAACACCAATTAAATAAATGGTTTGAACACCCAAAAACTAGGGTTATTCATAAAAACGAATTTAATGTCTCAAGACATAAACAAATCTTCAATCTAACCTACTTAATAGGGTTTGCAATCCCCTATTTATAATAACCTAAACCTAATCCTAACTACACTAGAAAGCTAAGTAAATAGAAACTACTACTAGGTAGGCCTGTCAACTATCCGAACCGATTCGTGATCCAAACCGATCCAAAACCAATCCAAACCATTATTTTTTAGTTTTGGATATCCATTTGGATTTTTGGATCACTTAAAATGGTTTTTGGATATCCATTCTCATTTCGGTTTGGTTTGGATAATTCCAAACAAAAGACCGATCTGATCCAAATGGTGTGTGAAAACCAAATAGTGTGTGAAAACTGAAAAAAACATTTTTCTTTCCGAATTTACCCTTTTTCAATCTCTCTATTTACTATGTTCTCATAACAACAATGAATAACAACAATCTCGAAGAAGAAGAAGAGTTTTATGAAGATTCTCTTGATCGAATTCTATCATCGGCATCAGCTTCTTCTTCTTCAATTAATGTTTCTGAAGAAGATGATTCTTACGAAGAAAACAATAATTACCATAATTGTAATATAAATTCCCCAAATTATAATTCAGATAATCCACCTAAATTCCCAATTTCATCTGTTTCTAATTTTGATGTTTGGATTAATGGTCCTTTATCAATTCAAGCACGTAGAAAACGTCTTCTTCAAGAAATGGGTTTAAGTAATGATCCATTACTTTCTAGAAATAATCATGATTTTGATATTGGTTACTCTCTCTCTCTAATCTCCATAATCAAACTGTGTTACCTAAGGTATTTGACGAACAAAGCAAAATGAAATTGCTATTGATTTTGAAACAAATGTTGAGCTTCGTCGATTTACATGTTTCTCTTACTAATTTTTCCAAGAAATCAATGAAGAAGAATGATGATGTTCTTGGTGATGGAAGGATGGTAATAAAATGTTTGAAGAAGAAACAGATGGAATGAAGAAGAAGAGAATTGGATCGGTTCGGATCGGATCGGATATCCGCTATTAGAAACGGATCAGTTTAGTATCCAAACAATATGATCCATTCCTGAATTGGATCGGATCGGTTTGGATCATAATACCTTTGGATCGGTTTGGATCATAGAGAAAACCAAACCGATCCGATCCATTGACAGCCCTACTAGTACTAGGGATGTTCTAATCCATATAGGAATCTGCAGGAACTATGAGGCATGTGCCTTGCACATGCTATCTTTATGCATATGCATCACAATGAATAGAAAAATGACAACTTACAGCTTTCATTTTTCTTATATTCATACAGAAAAACGTATTCCTTAATCATTGTAAGGAAAAAAAGAAAGATATTAGAGTATAAATCAAAATTACCTCATTGTCTTCATCCAGAGCACTGGTAGATTCATCCAATAGAACCAATTTCGGCTTTGATAACAGTAAACGTGCAAATGCAAGGCGTTGTTGCTCCCCAAGGGAAAGGACGCTGGACCACTCGTTTATAGAATCAAGGCCATTGACACGAGATAGAATATATCCCAGACGCACATCCTCTAAAACTTGGATAAGATCATCATCTTTTGGCTTCTTCAGCCTCTTAGTTGCATCTTCTGTTTGTTGTGAAAAGAAAGGCAGGGAACCTGTGCAATCAAATTAAACTGTGCTTTATGAATGTTATGTTGTTATAAACAATTTTATTCACTAATCATTAAAACAATATGCAATATAAAGTAACAATGGGCTATAATTGGAATAGAAAGGACTAAAAAAAATGTAAGTTGAACTAGAAATACTTTGAAGGAAAATAAAACAATCTTGATATAAATGCTCTCACAATTTTCACCTCCAACTTTTTTACTTTTTAACTGGCCAAAAACCAAGGACTTTTGTTTTTAAGTTCAATGGACAAACAGAATTAGTGACTAGATGATGGTTCATGGCTTTTAACAATAATCTGCATTAAACAACTAAAGTCCACTTCTACTCCGTTTTCATTATTATATTCATCAATTTCTACTCCCTTTTATGCCATACAGCAAAATCCGAAAGTGTCCTAAAATGGATACAAGCCAAAAACCTCTTATAAATCAGGTGCACAGTTACTTAAAGTAATATATGACTACTTCCTCATTGCTCATTAGAGATTGATGATATCAGACTTATAGTTTAAAATGTGTAGTATTTAAACACAAAAACTTCCAATTAGCAGTCTATACGCATCCTAACTTAACCTTGGAACCATACACACAGAAAGATGCATACCAGAGGGATTGGTTGTTTCCGAAATGGAAAGCAAGCCTTCACTCCATGTAGGATAAAGCAATTGCTGACGAAGTGTTCCCAACACCATATATGGTCTTTGAGGAAGAAAAAATATCCCACTTACTCTTCTATTCTTAGTAGTTACTTCTTGAGGCATGTCTGGCGTAATGGATAATTGCTGATTTTCTTCATCTTTCATATAGAAAATAATGTTCCCTTCACCGGTATTCCAAAGGCCAGCCATGGCTCTTAACAATGATGTCTTCCCACTCCCACTAGCACCAGTGACCTGTTCAAATGATAATAAATTCATTCTTTTACACAAAATTTAAGAAATCATAAGTAAATTCCGCGAAAATTACTGACCAGCAAGTTATCCCTCATGTTGATCTCCAAGGACAGATCCCTTATCAGAGTAGTTTTACTTTTTGGTGTTTGGAGTGTCAAATTCTCAATGTTCAGCAACCTAGGACACCTTTCCAGCCGAACAGAGCCATTTGATTGAAGGTCAGATGAATTCTGCATATTACTGTATACAACAGCAATTTTTTGAGTGGCTTCAGACTGACCTTCAGTGCTCTCATCCAGTATGTCATCAAATTCACCTGTATGTTGAAAGCATGATGGTCATTACTCCTTAATAGGTACTTGTAGAACTAACACCATTCCAACAAAATCTATTGTGATCAAAGATGTTAATGTCGAACAAACATGATGTTGCTATGACAAAGTTTCATTATTCCCTTTTGTGATCTCCTGAAGAAATTTAAACTTCATCGAAGTGTCATAATATAACAGTCAGGAACACAGACTATTTAAGGAAAAAGCAAACGTTCAGATGGTCATCTGACAAGGAGACCTTGATTCCTGTAGTTCTGTCCCTGTAAATTTTGGTCATCAAGATTTAATATAACAAGGTCACCACCATGTCAAAGTCCACACAGGGATACAATGTGTTTCAGTTTGAGACATTCTCTACTTAGGGAACACAGGCTATTTAAGAAATAAAAATAACTGCTCAGATGGTCATCTGACAAGGAGACCTTGATTGCCTTAATTCTGTCCCTGTCAAAGCCCACCATGTCAAAGCCCTTGATTATTGACATACCATGAATATGATTATTTATCTTAACTTTATTAAACTAGATTCATAACATCAAATAAAGTTTAAACTTGAGATTTGTATGAATGAGACCAATACTTAGAGACCATATTTCCACATATTTACATCTAGTTATATGATCATTTTGCTAGGCAAAATATACATGGGACTATTAAAATGGGGGAGATAATTCTAGAGAAGACTTTCATAGTGATATAGGCCTAAATGTTAGACACGTACTGAGAATCAGGGTGGTCCACAATCCAAATGTTTATGTATGCCGGACGTTTTACAGTTCTAAAATGACACATTCTTCTTATATAAGGTCGAAGAAGAATACCTAAGCGATCAATAACAGCTGAAAAGGCACTTATGGCCTGAAACTGGTAAACTATAAGTGAAAAATCCCCCAGGATGTGATTAAATGCTGAAACAGATTGATTGATGACCCCAAACTCAATTTTCCCTGAAAAATACATGGGAGCAACAACAGCGGCAGGAAGAACCTGAATCAGGTACCGATAACCATTGGTGAAGAACTCCAGGTTTCGAGAAGAAATCAACAATTGCTGCAGACAAACAGCAAAACAATTTAATGCACACAATAAGCAGAGTACTTATGGATATTAAAGGGGAACACACATAATAATCCAGCCACTATAACAAGGATACATGTCACTTTAGGTGTTTGAAAAGACCAAGTGTCTGAAAAGACCATGAAATCTTTGCATTGGAGCAACTGAAGAGCTCGAAACGCAAAATGCCAGCACAAACACACAAACAGACAACTATACGTGTACTAGAAGAACTGTAAAAGTCAAGAAAACATTTCCATACAAAACAAATTGATGTGAGTGGATTCCAATATCAAACATGGTCCATGGTTATGTAAGGCATTTTAATAAATCTATTTGAGAATAATGGATTACACAAAGCCTACTTAAGAATTTTCTTTTTTAGCTATGTGAGGACCCCCTCCCTCCCTCTTTTCCCTTTTTCTCCCTCTAAGAGTGGGACTAATTCCCTGGGTGAGTGCAATACCTCACAAACCAAGTCACCAGGTGATGCTAGGAGAATCCCCCCTTGTGGGACAAGAGTAAGAATCCCCCAACCTCTCCCCTCCCAGATGAGAGCAGGCCCAGGACATGGGTACAAACCCTTGAAGACCTGACGAACTAAGCCATTGGATGTTTTCTAAACACTTAATTTGTTGGTCCAAAGTAATAGACAGAACAAAAGAACTAAACAGGTACACATTCCAACAATCAACTTTAACCATTTATAATATGCAAAACATGAGTATCCTGCAAACAGGATATTGACATGTACAGAAACACAAGGCAGAATCAAAACCATAATCAGAACATTTACTTCTAAGAAAAGAGGACCTCCATACAGTTAAGTTCTCAAAAGCACTTTTGAAACGCTGCAGCAGAAGTTGCATTTCATTTTCCTCTCCACCATAAAAAGCAATTGATTCTGCATTTTCTCTAACACGTACAAGCCCATAACGAAAATCTGCTTCCTTTTTCTCTTGGAAGAAGTTTAAGGTTACTAGACCCTGGAAACAAGATAGATTGTATAACTAACTTTGGAAATACAAATATTAAATAAAAATAACTTCACTTAACAAACTTACTCTTCCAAGATATACACTAATAGCTGTTCCACCAAGAGAGTATACAAGAAGCACGACAAACAGAGGAGGATAAATACCATACAGGATGTTACTGAATGATATCAAGTCTATTGCAGCATTGAAGAATGTCAAAGAAAATGAGAGTGCAGTTCCAGTAAAGGAACTTAGATCATCAACAATCCGTTGGTCTGGATTATCAATTATTGATTGTGATTGGATCTTGTAAAATGTCTGATTCTTAAGGTAACGCTCGATGTAATAGCTTGTCATCCAAGATCTCCATCTCAAAGCAAGTGTTTCTCTTGCATAATCTCTCAAAACAAAAAACTGTAACATAAAAATCATATATTAATATAAAGTGAAAAATAAATAAATAAATAAAGTAAAAGAAACCGAGCACACCCTAATGGTGCAAAAGTGTGCACATTCACTGAAACTACTACCAATATATATATTCTATCATGCTATATTATTCAAAAGATAAGCAGACTATCTTAGATAAAAGAGCTTAAATAGTATGTTGTCAATAGCCAATTAAAATTTTCTGTTAGTCACATGGAGCAAATAACCCCTGAGACTTGACGTAAGAAACCGCATGCAGATTATACAAATCAAGACAGTATTGGAGGATATTTACAATTGTTTTACCCCCAAACAGATGAATGTTTTGATAAAAAACACTTCTGTCAATGTCTAAATTAGAGTTTTTCATAATGTATCTGAGTTATTTTTTACAGTCGTTTTGGTGACAGACGCTATGTAATAAGAACCAGCAATTGTTTTGATGATTATTATATAAGTTCAATAAAAGTAATAAGACAATACCTAAGGAAACAAAAAACGCAGAGAGAGAAAGAGAGAGCAATGCAATGTGCTCACCGGTATTCCACCAGCAAAAGCCCCCAAGTAATATATAAGCTGCTTTGTAAACTGTTCTTGATCCTTATCTACCAAATACAGTTAATCAATAATTAAAAATTACAACTTACACTAGTGTACTGAAAATGTTTGATGAAATGCTAAAACGAAAAAAAATCTTACTAGCAAGTGCATTAAAGAAGTCGCGACCGAGAAAATTGAAGCCAACACTAATTCCAGTAGTAGCTAAAGTAAGAGTAAAAAGCGCAGCAAGACGTATTCTAGCTTGTGCTTTATCCTCAGAAGAAGACCAATAAGGTGCTGCAACTTTCCAAAATCTTCTTAATAGAGTAGGAAGATCAGGAGTTCCTTTTCTCTTCTTCTCAAATTCATCATTATTATTATTACCCAGAATTGAAGAAGAATCTGTAGTTGAAGTAATTGCTGTTGCTTCTTGAGAAGATGATTTACTACTTGTATTTCTTATTCTTCTTTGATTTCTTGAAAAAAGCTTATTAGTTAGATGAACATGTGAATGTGACCACCGAGATAATAAACGTGGAGAGGAAACGTTACTAACAAAACGATGCTGTTGCTGCTGCTGCTGCTGTGGTGGTTCGTTACACTTGGATGACCAACTCCTACTATTAATACTACTTGTAATGGTGGCGAGGGGTAACGTTAATATCATTCTTTAGTTCTTTCTTTCTCTCTCTTGTGGTGGAATTGGAGTTTTCTTCTCCTTGTTTCTCTCTTTTGTGGAATTTTTTTAGCTTTTGGATCGATTGATCATCTAATTCTAAAGTCCTCTGCTGTGTCTTGCTCTCCTGCAACCATTGGTTCTGTATTTGTGCCTCACATCATTTATCCAAAATTTCAAATTCAATGCTATAAATTTTGATTTTGACTTTTATTATTAGAGTCAACATTTTGTTTGTTATTTGGGTATTTGGGTTAACAAATTGGTCCCATTTGTGTTATTTGGATATTCAACTTGGACCTGTGGTGTGGTTAATGAGCTGTGGAAATCTTTCATTGCAGTGTGCGGGCAGGCTGCTGCTGATTTTCATTCTTTTCAGACTCCTCAACAACTACTGAAGAGATGGCCTAGAATCAGAAGTAGAGACATTAGTGAGAGGATCTGGGCAATTCTGCCATATGCCGTTCTCTGGTGCATCTAGCAGACAAGAAATGGGGTTGTTTTCCGTGACACTGAATTCAGCGCGCACATAACTGTGGTGATAGTGAAGTCTATGATTTGGGCGTGGCTTAACATAGATAAACCAGTCTGGACCTCAAGAAGGATATTCGATTTGGAGATTTATTGAATGACTGGCCAGGAGTGATGATGGAAGCAGGTTAACCGTGCAGTGGGGCTTTGCAGACTCAGGGTTGGTGCCTATTTGTCTCTGTACTGCTGGAGTGGAGTCTGTCCTGTTTCCTATTTTCTTTTTCAATTTGTTGCTGCATACTCATACCTGATGATGTACTTCTAAGTACATGTTGATCAGGCTTGTAATTTGCGTGATGGGTTAATGAAAAGTCATACTTTTATAAAAAAAATAAAAATTGAGTCCATACTTAAGCAAACATATTCGCTCAATCTTCTATATAAATTATAACCAATAATGATAACATTGTTCGGCTCTTGATATACATGGATTTGAAGGAACTTGTCAATGAGGGGCCACCAGCGATGTTTAGTGTGTATCCATCCTCATCCATCTCAGCAGTGGAGAACATCTGTTCAGTTAGAATTATGTCATTTTCATCCAATTTTTCTTCCTTTCGTGTGTAGTCAGAGCTTCTGACACCATCTTACACTAACATCACAAGCCCACCAGGAATTATCCTCATTGTCCAAAATTAGCTTCCTCCAGCATCGAATATGCTATGGAAAAATCGCCAATGGTTTCTAAAATTACCGTCAGCTGCAAGGAATTCTGGCTCACCGTTCCTGGTGCAGTTCCCTCAGTCGATGTAAACTACTAAACTGTGTCAACAGCTTAACAGTGGGCTGGACAGCAGATTTTTTTTTGATCCATCCTTTAGGCATATACCGTCGCTTGTCCTTCTGGCTTGAACTTGATAGCGGCTGTCAGCAAATCATAAATTTCTCCGTAAGCTCCACATAGCAGCCTACATGATCAAATATAGCTTATGAGATCACATGAAAATATTTTGTCAATGAAGTGGCAAGAATCTTAAGCTTAAAATATGGTAAATGCTAGGGACAAGAAGGTAATCTGGTCATATGAATCGATTATTTAATGTAAGAATGAGGAAGGTGTCCTATTCTTAGGTGTAAGAAGTATACCATACCAAATCATAGTAAAAGCACAGGTGTTCTACTACTGGTCTACCACTATAATGTAGGGAAGTCCTTAATACTCTGGGTCGTCGTCATAAATAATCCAAATTTCTATCTAACCCTCATTCATAGATTAAGATTCAAATGAAAGGAATTACCCGGCTACAAAAAGCTGAACAAAACCCTTGAAAACGCAAGGATAGCTAAAAGAGTCCCTCCTAGGAGACATATTTGTAGTACTAGTGCCCTCTTCCTTGAGCTCAGAGAAGGAATGTAGCCAATGATCACTTCCAAAATAGACTCACCATCCAAAACGAACACCTGCCAAACATTAAATAAGTTAATAGAAGTTAAACTCATCCATAGAATTGTATACTCAGTAGCTCAGTAGATAAGTTGCATTAATCTGAATGAAATAGAACGCACCGGAAGACTGTTCAGAAGAGCGAGAGTTAGAGAGACATGAAAAATGCAGGCCAACAACTTCTCCAGAAAATTTGGAAGATCCAAACCAAACTTCAAGACCCAGCGAGGCCGATATGCAGTCAATTGAACTGAATTTTCAATGGAAAACACATCTCCAATAAAAACAAAAGTCCCACCACAGTTAGTTGCTTTAGGGCTCCCCAAAACTGATAAATTTCTTCCAAGCCACAAGCATTCTGAAGAAAAAGGGCGTTTATAAGAGATCTCAACCCAAGTCAGGCCTGGGATCATGCTGGGCATCAGGCAAGCCTCGTCCTGTCAGTTAAATGAACATATTACTATTACATGGTCCTGTAGTAGTGCCTACTTTAAACTAAGTGTAAGGTCCTTGTAATTCAACATTTCCCAAGTCTACCTGTGAACAGCCACAGCTGCTTCCATTGGTCCTATTTTCAAACCATTCTTTGCCACACTTATTCAGTTGGACAACATCCCCAGCATTAAAACATTGCCTGCCCTTTGTAGTGTTCCTATGCACATCCTTACTGCTTAGAGTGCTTACATCATCGAACACATTTGTATCGAAGCATGAAACAGTTGAAAATGCAGTAAGACCATCAGGACAAAGTGAGTAGTTATCCACGAGTTGAATCTTCTCCTCATCTTTCATCCAATCATTAGGGATGCAGTACCCCTTGATACTGGAAATTGTCTGGGAGCTGTCAGAATCATTGTCATTCTGCAAGTTTTGAAGTGACTGCTTGTTCATCAGAGTCAGCATTTCCATCCATTCCCTAGGGTCACGGATTTTTAAGCCGTCCACTGATTCAATGATATCTCCAGGAGATAAATAAGATGACAAAGGTGATGCAGATGTAACATCCAAAATCTGATGAAGAGAAAAAATTTATCAGGAGATATGGTTATATGTAAGTTGTAAACACGGGAAGTTCAAGCAAGCTAAAGAGGAATTGAGTACATGACTTAGATAAGTACCATTGGGTTCTCTCCATGAATGTAAAAAGGGTACAAGATCAATGGTAGAAAGAACAATGCCAATGCACAAGCTGCACAACACTAGAGAAAAACCAGTAGGTTTAGATTGTCAGATCACACGTGTCTATTCTGGTGAGAGTTCACACTGAACAAATGAAATACAAAACTCACCACTGCATTGTGCCAAATTCCAGCACAATATATACGAAGGGTAGTAAGTTGAGGTAAAGTCTGCAGAGATTCATAGTTGAAAGCAACCAGGGCTCCAGGAAACATAACTGCTAAGTATATAGCAATATATTCAATTTGAATTCCCTCACTGTTTCCCGTTGAAGTGGTTCCTACAGTATCAGCAATGAGAAACCAGTCTTCTGAAAATGTGGAAGCAAAAACTTAAAAACACATCATATATAAAGTTAATCATGCACGAGTCTGGATGGAATATAGAATTTCATTTCTAAAGCTTTTAATCAAGTAATAACGAAAAAGCAAACAGTTGAATCGATGTAAGATGTAATTATCAAACATTATAGGGTCTTTATGTGTTTAATTTACAAAGTTGTGTGTTTTTCAGTTAAGTAGCAAGTACTAAGTAAGGGGCAGCTGGAAACAGACCTTGCGGCAGCAATGGCATGTCCAAATTCATGAACAGCTACAGATATCAAGGTAGAGATGACTATGTATCCGCTGTCTGCAAGTGAATTGATTGTGAAACCAGAAGCCTATTTATCAAAGAAAACATATATTATCATTAGTTGAAGACTTGAAGCAATAAACTTTGAGAAGCAGATAAATAAATAGATAGATAGTTAAATACAAACCGACTGCGATGACGGCGAAGGGAGGAAACCAAACAAGATGCTACTATCAAAAGTCTGAAACTGAGAGTTGGCATATTCATTCCCTAAGAGGCTTGAAGTGGTAGCAAGTAATTCTCTGAAAAGAATCTTGAGAAAAAAAAAAAAAAATCATTTGGAAGTTGGAAGAGAGAAAAGAGTGAAAATGGTTGCTTGATTCTTAAAAAGTAATAAGTAACTAACCAGAGTAACTCCAAGTAAAGCAGTGATGCCAAAACCAGTCCCAATTGAAAACCATATTCTTAAAAATCTGTTACACAAAATATTTTTCATAATAATTAATTAAAACAAAGAAAGATTGAGATTGAGATTGATTAAGATGAAAGTGAGTAACAATGTAACCTTGTGTGTTTGCGACCAAAAGAAAATAGAAAATCATTGAAAGCAGAAATTTTTAAATCACAATACCTGTAACAGAAATATTAAAAAACACACTAATTAATATTAACTAACAAGTAAAAAATGTTTCTTTCTTCTTCTTCTTGAAATTCAAATTCAAAGAGAGAAAGAGAAAGAGAAAGAGAGAGAGAGAGAGAGAGAGAAAAAACTGACCAACAGGAGATAGTGTGGGAGAAGGAAGGGCGATGTTGAGGTCTACGAATTGGTAGAAGGACAGATGTCGTTGTATTACCGGTAGAACGTCCTCCTCCATAGCTCCTCCTTGCTCGTCGACCACCTACCAACGCCATCTCTCTCTCCCTCTCTCTCTCTTTCTCTCGATCGAGCAGAGTTCACAGTTCAGTAGCAATCGTGGGTCTTAGGCTATTTTTAGCCCATAAAAGTCTTATTGAAAGCCCATTACAATCGCTTGCCACTCCAGAATGACCCAATTTACCATTTCCTTCTTTTTTCATAATTTAGGGCTGCAATTTGAGCCGAATGGCTCGGGCTCGGCTCGATAAGAGCTCGTCTAGCTCATTTAGGTGAGCCGAGTTCGAGCAGGTTTTTCAGCTCGTCACGACTCACGAGCCCGAGCCGAGCTCGAGTTTTAAACGAGCCGAGCCGAGCAGCTCGTCAAATTATTACTATATTACTCCTTATATAAATACAAACATAAAGAGTTAGCCGAAATAAGTCAAGTGAGCTAACGAGCTAAACGAGCCAACGAGCCGAGCTCGAGTTTTAAAGTTGGCTCGCGAGCCGAGCTCGAGCTCATAGTTCAGCTCGATCTTCATTTTGAGCTCGGCTCGGTTAGTAGCGAGCCGAGTTCGAGCATACCCTAGCTCGACTCGTTTGGCTCGAATTGCACCCCTAACCCTATGATCTGACTTATAATCATATGATCATGGGTCTAATCTTATATTATATAACATTAAATGCAATAAAAATATACTCTATCCTAATGAACCCTATTTTTTTTTCTGATAAAACAATGAACCCTAGTTTCAATGCGACCTTATGCAACCATATGACCAGACCTATAATCATATGTTCATATATCTAATCATATACTACTTAACACTAAATACAATAAAATTATACCCTACCCAAATAAACTCTTGTTGGAATGCGATCTTATACAACCGTATGATGAGACCCTCTAATCACATTTAGTTGGTATGATCAGATTTGTATTCACATTTATTCGTTATGATCACACATAAATCACTACACAAGTATGTTTGGTCATACTTATAATCACATTTATTTGTTATGATCAAACCTATAAGCATATTTATTTATTGTGATCATAGTCCTGATCATATTTAAACATTTTATGATCACGAGTATGATTATAATTGTGATCACACAAATCAAAGGGGCAAGTGTGTGTGATCATATGTATAATCATAATAGCAATCACATGTATATAGAGGTAAAATTAGAATTTTGAAAAAGTGTGACTATATGATTACATGTCTGATCATAAAACATTTGTCCTTTTGACAGAGTCATAATCTAGGTTTGTCTTTTTGATAAATTATTAATGTGCGTTTGTCCTTTTGACAACCATAATTCAAAGTTTGTCCTTTTGCCTAAAACAAAATTGGAATAAGGCCTTACCGCCTGATTCTTTGTTTGGGAAAATGGCAAAGTTGGTTGCATAAGTTGATAGATTGACCAACTTTTAAAAACTTCCAAATTCTATATACAGTTTCTTCCCCATTTAAACACACTGTTTTTATTTCTTGAGATGCGAGAAGCATGCAGTAAGATGGATCGACTTGGGGTGCTTAGCTTCAGCGTGCTCCCTCCTCCCCGCATTTCACCTAGCTCTGATGTAGTAGTGCGTATGAATGCCTGCATGCACACTTAGCTTGCACTGAATTGACATAGCTCCTTTCTGTTTTTCCAAGTTCTTTCCACTGAATGAGGTGATAGTTATTTTTACTCGCTTGCACTTAGTAGTGCATATGAATGCTTGCATTTCACTTTTTACAGATTGCAAGATCAAGCTATGTACAACAAAGCTTGCATGATTGCATCACTTAACTACAATCATCTTCAATCATGCCTTATACATGGATTATTCTTATGGAGATCTCTAGTCTCTAGTTAATGCTAGCTTCAATGGATTATTTATTAGCTCGACTCCTAAGTCCTATGGTATTCTTAATAATGAATCTCAAATGTTCCAAGATTGAACTCATGCTTCTCACTTCACAAAATGACAAGATTGAAAAGAGATCCGCTTCCCCTAGATTGAGGTGATAGTTGTTTTTACTCATTTTCACATTGCATGAAGCCATTTTCGGTGAACATTTATAAAACATAACCACAAAAGATCTGGTTTCCATTCTATTCTTCCTTTCTTGATTTACCAAACAAACCAAAAATTCCAAGAGTACATCTCCTTCCATACAAACAAATTATATTCCATATGCCCAAATAGGCTAAACCTACTTACTAATTTAACTGAAAAATGCAA
Organism: Aquilegia eximia; assembly: GCA_023053565.1. Taxonomy (NCBI): domain Eukaryota; kingdom Viridiplantae; phylum Streptophyta; class Magnoliopsida; order Ranunculales; family Ranunculaceae; genus Aquilegia; species Aquilegia eximia. The sequence continues at coordinate 9,056,443 of JALIGU010000001.1, read as the reverse complement.
GTTAACCAAGAAAAAAGAGAGATTGGTAACCTTTGTTTTTCTACTGCCCAGAGTCCTTTACTCCTGGGGCTCCTGGGTCGTTTCAGTCCCTTTGTCTCCTTCCCCTCCAACAGAACTAGATGTTCCTTGCACTGTTGCCATCGCTATGGCTTCCCCTGGGGGTGGATGATCGAACCTGCATGTGATGCCATACTTGCATGTGCCAGTCTTCAAGTAGAACGGGCAGATGATTGTACCCTGAAAATTTTCAGTTAAAAATTAGGCTTCTTGTGTATGTAGAGCTACCATTTTAGCTGAAATTTAATACATGACAATTGTCACAGATGTCATTTTAGTAGAATTAAATTCTCAAACATGGAAGCACACAGCCTAAACTTAAAAGCCTAATGATCAGCAGCAGAGTACATAAACATGGAAAATCAAGACCTACAATGTTGGGATGCTTTGCAAAGAAAAAAGGCCACGATAATGTGAATCAGGGGTTTCTTGATGATGGTCAGAGAATGGGTTTACAGACCTGTTGAGGGATCTAATTCACTATTCAGACCTGTATTTTGATGGGATTGTTCTTAATGTTGTTAAAGGGGCATAGGGCAAGTTTATTTAGTGCAGCTACTTTTCTAATACGTCGATATTGTAGGAGAATTCTAAATATTATAGAAATAACAAACTTGGAATAAATAATAGCCTAACATTTTTAGTATTACCTTTTATGTAGTTAGGTATTTAATATTTACAAAATGCGTCTAGGCTCAGGAAAGCTATGTGGAATCCTTTCTCATAGACCCATTAACTAGATTTGACTGTAAATAGAAAATTTGTATTGGACCATTGATTGTTAACTTGATTATCTGTATGTTCCCAACACATGTATCACTTCTCATTAGCTATAGTTGTATCATTTTGTTACCATGCAAGTCATTACAAAGGTAATGAGCCGTCTACCATTTGAACAAATCCACTTTTACTAGTATAAGAAAGCATCATCCATACCTCTCTCCGAGGTAAACCAGCAAGAGTAAGCTTAACATTCTGTTGGACAGCCTGATTTGTCATTGACGGCATTGGTGCTGATCGATCGACGGGGTGGTGAAACTTGCATTTTTCTCCAAATTTGCACTCCCCAGTCTTCATATAAAACTGTACAATTTAAAAAGTAAAAAATAATGAAAATATAAGAATCCATAGACATGGCTAGCTGAAAGTGAAGACTTCTTGGTAAAGACAGCCATTGCTCTAAAGCCTCTAACTACTGTATAAAGAAATAGAAAATCAAATTTAATTATTGAGTTAACATAGCTACAACAACAGAATCAATCTGGCAAACTCGAAAAATAAACAACTCACATATGCTTAACAGCATTCTTGGAATATTAAACAAGAACATATTATTACAAATAGAACAGAGCCAATTCTTCAGATATACTGCTGTGAATAGTGGTGATAAAATAACAGATTCGAAAATATATCAATAATTAAATACACTTACATCACATTCAATCTGCCCAGGTCTTTGAGGGTATACGGTAGGACCGAACTGCAAAATAAAAAAAGTCCAGATGAAACAAGTCCAAGACAGACGGTGATTGAGAAAGTGATTAAAGGCATTCTGATTATGGAGCATTACGATAACAAATTGTATAAAAACCTAAACGGCAATATAGCTTCAATGAATATAATGCAATTTACCGTCGTCTGAGCTAGCCTAGGATCAATGGCTGGAAGAATCGAGGCAGCAGGATTAATGACTCCAAAGTTCAAACTGTTAGCTGGGGAGCTGATGACTGCATTGGTGAGACCTGCGGCAACTGGTGGATATATAGCTGCATAGATGTTTTATCAGCGAGTTATAATAACATAGAGCCATAACTGACAAACTATCAGCAATACAAGCTTACCATGTCGATCAGGATGATTATAGCGACATGTAGCACCATATTTGCAACTGGAAAGAAACAAAGAAAACAAGCTTCTCAGTTAAAGAAGATGCACAATTGACCATATAAGTATCACTAGGAAACCTAAGAGGGTGTTACCTGCCAGTCTTAAGGTAAAATGGACAGTCCACTTCACCCTGTACGGACAAAAAGAAAAGGTTACAGTTTGCTTCAACTAACACAATAATAAGAAAAGCAAAACCATCAGTGAACATTAAATTTACCGCTCTCACTGGAAGTCCCTTAGAGTTATGTAACAATGCTGGGGTGAATGGGACAAATGGTTTCACTGACTTTACATCTCCTATAGCTGTCACATCATCCTTAACAACAGACTCAATCTGGATGCTATTACCATTTTCTTGATCAGATGGCGGTGGTATTTGAATATCTCTAGGGTGATGAAATCTGCAGGTTGGGCCAAACTTGCATTTTCCAGTCTTCATGTAGAACTGTTACAATGAAGTGCAGCAAACATTGAATTATTGCACTACAAAATTGGGAAAGTCTGTATTAAGTATAGAAAATGACTTACTGAGCATGGTGGCTCGGACGGTCTCTCGGGAAATGCAGAGACATTAACAGTAGCAAGTGGAATCTGTCATCACCAAATTATCATCAAAATATAATTTATTCACAAGTACAAAGCAAAGCATAGATGCCGCTTACCGAAGACACTATCTTGTCTTTGGGATGGTTGAATTTGCATCTGAAACCAAACTTGCATTTTTGGGTCTTCAGGAAGTACTGGAATGAATTAGATGACAATAAGTACAGAAACTGTAATAGAGCAGTAGAAATGCATATTCTGAAATTGACAACAAGATTAGGTGGAAAGATATGAATCTTACAGGACAGTCTGGTTGTCCTGGTCTTTCAGGAAGTAATTCACTGGAAGGAGCGAGAGGTACCTAACCATCCAACAACAGATCAAGAAATATTATTGTAAAAACCACAAGCTTTTAAAAGGGGTTTGAAACTACTATGCCTAACTGATAAGCTAAAGCTACCATAAGAAGATAACAGGTTTTAAACGTGGTTTTGGATAAACAAAACTTTTATCAGATTCAAAATTTACTATGCCAAACAGAAAAGCTAAAATATTGAGCAAATTCTTTCAAAAGAAGGGATCATCAGCTTCAAGCAGAATTCCCACAAAAACACTGAATAAAGAGGATAAGTATGTTAACAAACTCCAAAATATAATCGCATTGCATGATATCTAGGCTAAATTGGTGGTGAAACCATGTCCTACCTCTTTACTTTGGCCAGTAGGTACCTACTAGATTTTCTTGGGGACATCAATAAGTATAATAGTGCTCCAGTAGATAATGAACAATGTTTTTTTTTTTCTTCTATCTTTTAAAGAAAAATATTCGAGCTACAAGTATCTATGTCTGCTTACAAAACCACCCCTACTTCAGGTATTTACACTTACTGATCAGAAGGAAGAAACAAACACCGAAAAAAATTTCAGAAAATAGAATCATTATATTACTCATCTACTAAATTATAAAGATCATACTAACACAAAAATACAGTGCACAGTCCAACATTCTGAACTGGCACATACTCATCTATTATATAATTTTCAACAAGTATAGAACATAAAGTGCATAATGCAAGACTGTATAAATTCAACAGTCCACAAACTAGTATTAACATAATGCACCAGAAAATTTAATAATAAAACTAGACAGGATAAGTAGTTAGAAGTAGACTGTATATACTATAATATAAGTTTTCATAGAATCTTGCTATAATTCTTAATAGACATCACCTCTTTCCAATCTGGGATTCCACCCTCGGGAACCCAAATAGGATGATCGAACTTGCAGCTCTCTCCAAACTTGCAGGTTCTTGTCAGCATATAGTGGGCACAGTCTTTCTCCCCTGGTCTTTGTGGATATATAGGCAGATTTGTTGAACTTTCCAATCTAAGGCGCTTGGCCAAAGTGTTTGTAGAAAACAAAGCTTCATTTTGCCCAAAAGTGTTATGGTTTCCCAGGACACTCTGGTGGTAGAATGCTATTTGTAGATATTAGAGAAATAATATAAGAAAAAAGCCGGGATATCGGTAATATTACATAAGTAATTCTAGAAAATAGATTTGGAATTAATAAACTTGTACAAAGAACATATATACATCATATAATAAAAGATGTAGTTAGCATACAAGAAAGTACAGGAACTTATTATAAAATTAGGAGTATAGACATACACTAACGCTAAAAGCCTGCTGTATAGAACATTAACTGCTAAATTGAGAATATATGTTCAAGTAAAAGACATTAACTAATTTTGTCAAGCACAGATCCAGGACAGCTGACTGGTATAAGCAAATATGTTATCTAAAATTCTTACAAAACATAATTATTTTAATTAATTGACTCTATTCGATATAAGAAGATAGTATACAGATTTAGACACCTCATAGAAATACTCACACAGAAATACTCAATATCCTTTAGGCCTTTCCTTTTACAAAAGGCGCCAGACATACTTGTCCTGGAACTCTGTAAGACCATCTGACTGTTGCAAGATAAGTACAAGGGAAGGCACGTAGTTGATATAAATAGACATAACCTATAAATCATATATTTACTTCATTACCCTTAATTTTTGCATTGCTTGTTAAAATTTTGGTTAGGTCTTTAGATAGGATATCAAGCAATGCTACAATGACAACGGAGGGCCTCCAGGTGTCTACATGGTTACTATGACATCCAAAGTAGGTTGGCACCACCTAGCCAATTATCATTTGCCATTTTAACACTAACAGGAAACTGTTCCCTTAGAGTTCTACGGCACGCATTCATCTCAAGTTACACAATCATGGACTCCCAATCCACTATAAGGTTGCAAACAATGAACTTCTCAGGCATTTGAATACTGGCAGAACAATAACATAACAAATCCTTTGGGACTGGTGACAAAACTTATAACAACTATGCTACTTGGATTTCTAATTCCTACTATTTCATTCCTTCGAAACAGCCCATAGCAATAACAGCGTTCTCTAATGATCATTTCCTCTAAGACAAGCAAACACTTTCTGTTACTTTCATATCAAATATGCAATCATTCACACAGAAAAAGACATGAAAAGGCAATCTTGAGTTTTTCAGGCACACTAGCTCATACAGAGTTTGTTTGCACAGGCTACAGGGTTAGAATTTTAACAGAGAATGTCAAAGGGTTAAATTCACTAGTATGAATGGATAAAACACATCCAAACGAAGATTATGACACTATCTATAATTACAAATCATAACTAAATAGAATAGCAACTGTAACCAAAGTTAATCAAGAAACATTTCTTGCAAATTTCATTAAAATCGTAACTTAACAAAAACACGTTAACACTCAAATAAGTTCAAATCAAGAGTAATGCAATAATCCAATTTCTAACAACCTTTATACATCTGAATCAATATACAAGCTGTGCTCATAATTAAAACAAATTCAGTCAAAATCTAATCTAGCAATGCCAACAACACAATTTCATTATAATAGAAATGAATACACTATCAAATTAATCACAATTAAACTTAAACAACAAGATTACCTTCATTTTGCCTCTTCATGCCAAGAAGAACAGGGTCATAACCACCAGAAACAGCAGAAACATCAAAACCATTAGATGGTAATGGTGCAGCAATAGATGAAGAAATTCGACTTCCAAGAGAAAAAACACCAGCTGCTCCAATGTCGGTGCTACTTGTGGTACCATTGCCATACTGCATATATGTCGCTGTCGTAGCATCGTTGTTATTCGGATACATTAATGATGATCCTCCTCCTCCTCCTCCTCCTCCGCCACCTCCACGGTGGTGGAGATGGTGGTCCATGGCGGAGGAATTATACTTGGAAGAAGAATATTGATCGGAAGAAGAAGAAGAAGAAAGAAGAGGGTCGGAAGAAAGAGCATAGGGATCTGTAACAGTTCTTGATGTAGTGTAAACGTTTGAGTATGTCGTTGGATTATAACCGTAGATCTGATTTGTCATTGTGAAATTCTCTCGAAGCAGAAGCTTCGAACTTCGAAGTAAGATATAAATCGATGAGATGGAAACAAAAAACCACGATAATTACCGAACCCTAAAGACGACTTAAAGACTTTAAGAGCAAGCATCTTCAATTATATCCGATATACTATATTCATATTTCCGATATTTATATATCGGTTATTATCAGTCCGTCACAACTGTACAAAGGACAATAGGGACTTTGTTTATGGGCCAAATGGTTTGTGTATTTGATAACATGAAACCTTTATAAAAGAATTGGGCCAAAAGGCCAAATTCCGAGCTCATTTGGTCGAAAGGACATTTTTAAAAAAGTGGCTATCAAAAGGACAAACTTATAGATATCTTATGTCAAGGACATAAGATTTCTTAGGCCAAGGACAAGCCCGTAATATCTGCACGAAATATGATCCACCAACATTTTATAATGACCGTTTTACCCTTATATAGATATAATATATACATCTTCAGATTTGAA